>CM023095.1:35700298-35752247 GCA_013103745.1 Gardenia jasminoides
TTTTCATCGATTATTGCTCTTAATTTGAAAAATAATCAGAACACATGGCAAATTACAAGAGTATTTGTGTCTATCACTAACCAGACCCTGTAACTCTCATTATTTTTGACATCAAATATATATATCCAAATATGATTATTTGGGAAAAAATAGAAACTCAATTTAGAATTCTACCCAATTTGCCACGTGTTCTAATTATTTGAGAAAAAAGATTATTTAAGAGAGAAATAATAGTGGACAAAATACCCTTGTAATTTGCCATATTTTCCCAATTAAGAGCAATAATTGATAAAATGGCAGGTGTGCTAATTAGTTAGTTTAGTGGTCAATTGGTAAAATTGTTTGATGCCCAAAATTGACTTGCAATAGTTTAATGGCTATTTAGGTGTTTTCTCTAAATAACTAGTACCCTAGAAAACTCTCCTTGCAGGTCCTGTTTCTTTCTTCTCTGCTCCTCCATCAACGATTGAATTCGCATGAGGTTTCATATCGACAAGTCGGAAAATTCAATTTAGTTCTTTAGGCTTTCGGCAGTTACGCTTAAGCTCAATTCTCTCCATGCAGCAAAGAGTCAAGAAAGTACAAGCCAGATACTGATTTTGAACTGTTGCATCAATCCTCTATTTCTCTCCATACAACAAAGAAACAAGAAAGTACAAGTCACGTACTGATACAACGAACTTTTTCATCTTCCAACTGAGGTTGTGATTTTGAACTGTGGAGAAAAAACCGATTTTGCCCATTTTTTGGCAGTTGGGGTTGCCCTTAAAAGCCTGTGGTGGGTATTACTCGCGGTCTCTTCCCATTTGTGGCTTTGACTTGTGGTGTGAGAATAATACATACATGCATACATAACTCTATTCATTTGCTAACTAATTATCTCCTGCTGCTAAAACTACTTTGTCATCTCATACTAACTCCTCGGATTGTCAAATTTGTCTAAAATTATTTCAGTTTCCTTATTCTTTTTTTTTTTTTTCCTTTCCTGCATGGAAACAACTCATGTTTTATCTCCCATCATCTACAATTGCACGGAATTACTAGAAGGATTTCAGCAAGTACAGATCAACCACATCATCTGTGAAGCAAATCGGTTTGTAGATTTTCTGGCCAAAGAAAGTTATCATCAGCAGCAGGATTTTATTTCATTTTCAATCTACCTCCAGGAAATTTTACTGTTTATTCGGATGACATGAGGGGAACCCCATTTCCCATGATTCCTGAAAATCATACTTCTATTCAAATTTAATGTTAGGATGCATGTTATAAAACTGAAGTATGAAAACTGAAATTTAAAATCTAAATTTGTAAAGTTATTGAATTGTTAAATATCAAAACCAATGCATTTGAGTGTATATCATATTAAATAATAAGTGAATAGCTTATCAATTATTTTTTAGAACAAGTTTTATCTAGAAGATTAAGTTTCACTTAATTAATTAAGATGTTCTAGTTTTTAACTTATTAATTAAGATGCTCTAGTTTTATTATCAAACATGTCTGTACATGTTAAAATCTAAACCCATTAAGTTTAAATGTTGAATTAGACTATCAAACAGCCTTAGTCGTTACAAACAAAACAACAAATAAATATAAATAAATAAATAAAAAAGCTCCATACTCAAGAAGTCAAGTGAACCCTTTGTTTTTCTATCCTTTCTATTTTGCATAAGATAGCAAAACAAGTTTCTTTTTTTTTTTTTCTTTTTGTTTTTTTTTTTTTTTTTTGTTTTTTTTTTGCCCGCAAACGATAGATTCTAATCTAATCTACTCATGTTCTAATCTAACCTGTTCTAGTGAACAAAAAAAGTTTCTTGCTATTCCCCTTTGTTACGTAACCGTTTTTCTTTAAGGGGAAGAACTGCATTAGAAATTAGAATATTTCACAGCTGCCACCTTGGTGTCTTCGAATTACGTGTATCGGTGTATAAATTAGACACCAAATGGAATAAAAGGACGGATGAACAAAAGCTGTACTACCTTTGTCTGAAAGATATTCGTAAGGTTAACTACTTGAACATCCAATTTATTTCTCAAGACTACTTCAAGGCCACTACCACAAGCCACAAGAAAGCCCCCTGCCAAAAATTTTTTAGACTCTGTTTAGGTTGTTTCTCAATTTAGAGAACGAAAATATTTTTCTACATCACTACACTACACCTGTGTAATCAATGATAAGACAGACCATATTATGTCGTGGAGCTGGCATGAAGACACAGATTATTTATTTCACAAGATGAGATCAAGTTTTAAAGAAGTTTGTATAGTATGCAGTTGCTCTTTAAACAAATGAAACTGAATTTTGACGCTAATCAATGATTCTATGACAACATAAAGCAACTACAACTAAAAAAGAACCAAGAAAAGTGCCAAAAGTAGTATTAAGTAAAATAGAGAAGAGCTAGAACCAACAAATACGAAATACATGACTTGGATAGATTTTAGTCTCATGATTCCTTCCAGAGCAGAAATGTGTGCAACAGAACATGGCGGGATACTCAAAACAGATATAAAGCAATGCAGAAATGACTTGCTCAGAAAATAGAAATTAGCAAAGGAGAAACTAGACGGTCATGCTATTTACATTGTAATGGTGCATACCTCTTTCTTTCTTTTCGGAAAAGCTTTGTGCCTAAACAGAAGTATATGCTTTAGCCCTGGCCAGAATTTAATCGAATTTAATCCTCTGGAGAAGGAATCTGTAAACCCTAACACTTTCCACCAAAGGCCCCATCTCATGGACCATCTTAATAGATTATGAGAGTCGATTGAGCAAGTTCATCAAAGCAATAACTTCATTCCTTGCAACTGCAGCTGAATGCCAATACAAAAGAAAACAAACATGGTTATCGCTAAAGTCCAAATTAATAAAAAATAATGATATAACCAACTAAAGTTAACCCCCACATATCAGCAGTTGGAAGGAAATTGACAGGCTTCAATCGAGTAGTCAGGTGGCCACGCTATGCACAAAGGGAGTCCCATTATAAACCCACTTAAGTCTCATAAATACTCAAATTAAAAAAAAGAGTTCTTGAAAAGCATAACCCTTGTAGATATCCTAGAACGGTCCATACTAGATATTATATATCTTTTCTTTGTTAGACTGAAGCAGCACTAAACACATTGAGAATCTTTTTCAGGCCCACATCCATTTTAACATGATCAGTTTTAGAGGTTTCCTGATAAAAATCTACAAGAATGGTTCATGAGATTTCTTGGCAATTAGCAGTGAAGCACTTTGTAATGACTTGTCTTGCTCTCGGCAATTCACTTAATAAACTATTATGCAATTTCTCAATTGGTTCTCCTTGTCCCGGCTGGGGAGTTTCTGCGTATTCACATTTTTGATGAACCTAAACCTAAGTAATTATTTCACAGAATTGCGAATTTTTTCTCAAATTGCTCCCTTTTCCCCCTTTTCCCCTCTCTAATGATTGTTCATGTGAATTAACTTGAAATTCATAAAGTTGGGCATCAGCATCATCCCTGGTACACTTGAAATTCAGCCAGGTTCAAAAGCTATTCAAAGTAAATGTTATTTCGAGTTATGAGCTTATATAGTTTGAAAAGCAAAAATAGTAGAAAATCTAGCTGAGGAGAAAACATGTCAAAATCAACAGAAGAGGGATACAATGTGTGACACAATAGACATCTTGCAAAGGCTAAGAGAAGAATTAGTCGATAAGAACAGATGAATGCCAGAAGCCATATTTATAGAGTAAATGAAACTTACATTGTCACCTTTGTGACCATTCAAAGAGAACAGGATCTTCAATGCTGTCCCAAGACCAAGAACCTGAAGCTTTCCCCAAAGAGCACTTTTCACATCCCACCAATCCATCAATGCACTACAGTTTTGTCAAAAATTTTATGTAGTAGTAGTTAAGGAGACTAATATGACATTAGAAAAGAAGATTTCATGATTTTACATCTTGATAAATTTAATAAGAGGACAATTGGTCTTACAGCCTACCGCACAAGTCAAAAGCCAAAAAAACCATGACAAACAGCTCACTACTTAATAAAGGCAGAGCATGGAGTTTGATGTAACTTTAATGTCACTTTTTGTACTTCCTCTGTTACCCTCACTACAAAAGGTAAAATGGTACAACCATCCCAAAAAAAATCCCCAGCCCAATGCCCATACACATTCTCATTATAGATACAGTTGCAACTGACATAAGATTAATCCTCCATCTATAACTATAAACCAAATCACAGAAAAACTTTCTGAACTCTTCAACGGGAAAAAAACATATTAAGGCACCTAAATGTTGAAGACAAGTGACAGGAATATCACTAGACATACTTTATGGAGAATCCCTGGGACTGGCTTTGGGGCTTTCCTGCATAGTTAAAAGAAGAGGCAATTTTCTTCCAACTTAGTTTTCTTCTATCAGTTATGATTGCATACTCGTAGTGTGCGCCATTCCTGCTGGTAGAGAATTATTTAGCTGTCTTTCTTGATAGCCTGTTAAGAATAGTAAGCTACAAAATACCATTTACCTAAAATCGTGAAAGATCAGATAAGCAACTCATTTCAAGGAAGAACCGAAGGCAGGATCAGAGGTAACTGTCAAACAAAAACCTGATGTTTCTGAATTGCCTCTGTACTTGTTGCATCAGTTCAGGTCCATTTTCACCTTTCCACAACTTAGCTTCATCGGAAGGCACTAGGCACGCGGCTTACAGTTTATGATCATAAAGCATCTGCTTCATCAGGATTTGTGTTTTCAAGTCCTCTTCATAGTGATCAGTTTCATAGTCAGCCTGCTCCAAGTAACGGCTGCTTAAAAATATTTCAGACGATTATCCAGTGAAGTATTTTTGTGACAAGTAATAGTAAAAGTCCATACCTGCTACTCACTTTTGCCACAGATCGCAAAACAAATAGGAAAATGAAGTACAAGTTGCTGACACGATCTGGGTACTTTAAGACCCGCTCATACATCAATGAAAAATTTTGACCCCACTAGAAAGAGACAGAAAACATGTTAAGCAACTGTCAACATACAAAAGGGACTACAAATGCAATCCTGAATGCCTGCACTTGGTTAACTAATTGACAAGCATTTTCAATTGTCAAACAAAATGCTAAGAGATGATTACAACTTAAAATGATATTAAGTTGATTAGGCAACAGTAGACAAATGATAATTACTCATCATTAATGGTGAAAAAGAGAGTGATATTTTTCCTATACTTCTTCATAATAACTGGAGTAGTTGATTAGGACCTTATAAAGTAATGGCTTATCAGCCTAATGTACAAATATACATATATCAATATCGTGTTTGTCACTTCGTCAAGCAAGTAATCAGCCGCAATGTGAATGGAAATTGAAGAGTGAAGTCCAGATATCAACTTGTATAGTATTCTTTTCTCTGGGCAAGACTCTGCAGATGGACCTGCAGCACATTAATAAACAGAGCATTTCCTAAGTGCCAGTAAACAATAAATCATTATCCTCATTACCGAGAATAAAAAATAAACTTATCGACTCACACTCCTAACCCACCAAAAAGATTAAACAAGTAAAAACTTTAAATTTGTCCATGTTCCCACTTTTATTACAAGTGGATTCATGTCAGCAGAAAGTAGAACATCAAAACAACGACATAATTAATTGGAAATTGCATTTGTACACATACCGCAGTATGTCAACTATCAGTCATTTCATTTTCTGACAAAAACTTTAATGTAATATCTAAGAAATTGGCTGATCTTTTATTGCACTCGAAGGTCTCCTAAGTTATGCTACCCCTAAATAATGAGATAACGAAAGTTCAGGGGTCAGCCCTTAGTAAGGAAAAATGCTAGTCTTAAGCCAGCTGCCTGACCCCACAGCCCAACTTGGAAGCAGAAAAGGAATTGACCTGAGGTGTAAAGAGAAAATTCAATTGTTTAACATAGAAAAGGTATTCTATCAAAGAAAATTTGTTGATTAAATGATCAATCCAAATAAGGGAACAGAAAATCAACCAGATATCCAAGAACTAAGAATGTTTTAAACACTAATCACACTGTCTGAGAGTATAATTGAGTACCATAAGAAGGTTTGAGTATGATTTAGTCACATGTAGTGCAAATGCTTAACCTTTACTGGACATGATATCCTCAAAGTTGCATTCAGTACAAACTCTTAATTTGAACTTTGATTTACAATGCCATACTCACTACAAAAGCTTAATCTTAACTGAATTTTATTTCCTGAAAGTTGCATCCAGTACAAACATTTTATTTAACCAGACTTGATTGAGGACAAGAAGATTAAAAAAATAGAAGAGAAGAAACTCAAATTTGAGAGAAGTTCATATGAATCATATCTTGGACATTAAAGATCAGCACTTTTGATATCTTTAAATATGTACTGTGTTAAGGATAGTTTTGTCATTTGGTTTATAGGCTACAATAGGGGGCTATATCCTAGTAATTTTGTGGATGCATTGCAGCATGCCAACTAAAAAGAGCATTTATGAGTTATGACTGTCCATATGCTATACCTTTGGCTCAGGTTTTCTTTTGGTGTCAAGTTCTACTTAAGGGTATACCAAGCTTCTCATTGTTACCCCTCTTAAAAATACTATGTATCAGCAAAATATTTATAAATAAGGAACCTCATCATAAATGAACTCCCTCTCCTTTGTGTGTTAATCTTAAGCTCTCTTCTCCTTTTTTCTTCTATATCTGTCTCCTCTAGTCCAAATTTTGCCCGCTCTGTGCTTCTAAAGTCTCTTTCCATGAATATTTAGTGGCATAACAACCCCTGATTTTCTCAGCCAACCATTTTGTAAACCCAAGATGTTGCATTTAAGCTAAACACCATTATCTTCACATATAAAATGTCTTTCACACAGAAAATCACTGGAAAGACACAAGATAATACAGATATGCCAACTGCTTTGTTTTGCAATTGAGACCTTAAAAACCCTGCCTCAGCATGGCCTGTGACAATGTGATTCTACAGTCTCTGTAATACGAGTACTCACCAGTGCCATATGAATAAGAAAGTAAAGATCAACACTACTGCAGTTTCAAATCTAAAGCAATCCCCAAATAAAAGGAACCTAAATGACATTACAATTTGGACAGTTGTCAGTGTAGATAGTATCCCATATTCTTCTAACAGATGGACCGGAGTAGCCAGTATAGCATTTAGGGTTCATGTATGTCATTTCAGCTGCAAGTAGTAAACAGAAGCCTTTTTGTTATTAACTTTAGAGGAAGTATAGAAGCCACCAAAAGCAACAGCTATCTTTTGTGAGAACCTAAAAGTGTTGCTGACATAGCAGGCTAATGTAACAAAACGTGAAACTAGATAGATTAGGAGGCATAGAGGAGGAACAAAGAAAGAGAGACATGTGTAAAGGTTGAAATCCATACTTGAGAAGATAAGAATTGAGAAACAACTAAACAGCGGAAAATGATGGCCAAAAAAAAAAAAAAAAAACTGAAGAAATTGGTCATTATAATTACCATTATCTGTCTCATCATCATAAGCCCATGGATTGTCAACCACAATCCAGCCTTTGAAAGCTTTAGTATCTATAGGGTGGTCAACAGCAGCCTCCGGCTTTCCCTCTTGGCAGATAATATCATCTGATGAAAGGCCACCACTTGCTGATCCCTTAAATTTTTCAGGGAACTCGTATTCGGGGCATTCACATACCCTGCAGTCACACAAGTGGCACATGCCATCATCAGGCCAAAGTGGGCAGTCACACCACAACTTAACCTAGAAGAGAATGCACCATAAAATGATGAACTGTTAAGACTTACGCGCAACTACTGTAAAATTCAGAGGCTAAAAGCAGGAAAAGGAAGACAGAGAACAGGAACACAAGAAGAATTTGTAAGAATCATGAGCATCAAATCAATATTTGTATTTGAGACATCTCATGCAAGTAGAAAACAATGCTCAGTGTGAAGGCAAAAACAAAAGTGGAGGGAGAAAAAAAAACTGACAAAGTTTAGAAAGTTAAGAACCATATTACTAAGTCAACAAATAGACCATAATATGTATTTAGACCGAGTTTGTGACTAAAACTTTGTTCATTCTTAATTTAAGAATAAGTCATCATTCATATGCATCCCCCAACAACTGCAACTAATTTATAATACACTTTTACTCTGTAACACTGTCACTGAAAAATGAAGAAGACCTTTTCTTTCAGCTCTTTTCTAAACAGAATTGTTGCTTTAGCATATCTACTGGGGATTTCAGAGAATATGCATCTTAGAAGCATTGATGGTTTGAGATTCAAAAGTCACACCCAGGTTTCCTTTCATCCTCCCCCTAGTTTAGAAATTTGTAATACAGCCTTTATCTAGGGTCAAGTTTGAAGCAAGTGAACCAATAGTATTCCATCAAAGCCTTTGTAATCACTGGCTATGTCGAATAACGTCACATTCAGCTTCCTCTGTTTTATATCATTCACCAAACAAAAATAACTGTTGCACAAAGAGAAGTGGCAGCAATTTGGGTGTGCATACTATTACGTCATACAAAATTGCTACCTGGGGGTTCATTACTATTCTTCACTTTACCAAATAGGCAATGATTAAATTTACCAGGCACGAGTTTGAAGCACATAAGAGCTGAAGAAAAGATGGAAAACTTATGATAAACATCATCACTATGGCAGCAAATTATCATGAAGCCAAAAAAGAGAAAATAATTAGAAAAGGCAGGGAAAAAATGCTCATTGTGAAAATCCAAACAAGAAATGGGTGACGAAGCATACATGCACGCACTAACAAAGTTTGAACTTCAAAATAATATAGCTAAGTTAACAAACAGACCCGAGTACTTGTCAATATTGTCTGTTACGATAACTTGTATCATCTTTAACTTAGAAAATAGTCATCATTCATATGCATTCCCTAATGACTAGGTTATGGTACAATTTTACTTTGTATTCATCAGTGTTGAATACAGGAGACCTTCTCTCCAGCCCTTCTTTAAACGGCATTCTTACTTTGCCATACCTATTAGGGACCTAGAGAGAACATGCATCTTCGAAGCATTGACAATTATGAATCGAAAATTATTGCCTCCAACTCCATTTACCAGTCATCAACTTATCAAATTTTATAGTGTCTAAAAATAGCAATGCTGGAATTTATAGGACACAAGAATTCGAGAAGACGAGACAAAATTACAATTAACATCATCAACTAAGGCTCCAACCAAGATACAAATAAACAGATTATCATAAAGGGGCAAAATGGCACAAAAGGAATAAGTAGCTTAAAATATCTAAAAAAGGGAGTCTTAACAAGCTCTTGTAGCAATGGGTTCAACACTTTCCCCATTCAGACGATTAACGGTTCCATAATCACAACAGCATTCCTCCACTATCCCTCGATATTCCTCCTTCTCCTTGAAATAAATGCAATGAATGAAATAAACCCATTTCACAAATTATTTAACAACATCGAAACCCATAAACGTAATGTTAGCAAAATAATCGGTTACCTGAGAACAGTTACAGTGATTCTTATTGCGATTAAACAAAGGAACAAATATCCCAGGGTAATTTCGTGAAGCGAAAGCAATGGCGAAGGGAAGGGCAATTGCAGCGCTGATTGTAAAGCTCCATTGAGCTCTTGTTCGCTTCTCAGTTGCTTCAGTTTTCACCATTTGGTGGCATAAGAAAAAAGAGAGACAAAATACCAAAAACAGTGATCAATTCTTATAGAAAGAAATTGAAGGATTCGAACGAGTTGGGACTGGAAAAAAGATAGAACATCAAAGTACTTTCAAAGTGCAGCACTGGACTCAACTGCAATTCTAAATGATAAAGCCCTATGAGATTAATAATCTTGAAGGGAAATAACAGTTATGATAATGAGATTAGATTCTTCTCATCGCTATTAGTCTTAAATATGATAATCATAGTATTAGTCAAAAAGAACATCACTGATAGGAATAGATTAGCATATACTGAGTTTCTTTCTTTTGAAGTAAGTAACAGATCACATCAACTGTGATGTACGAATATCTAAACTAGTACATGAATACTTGTGAATGACAAGTGCATTGGATTGACCAATCAGGAATTCTATAGTGTCAATGAAAATTTCTTTTATGTGATAGTAAATGTAAGTGATCCTTATTCTTGAGATCACCATAGTATAATGAATTATTGTATTTGTCTCTCTTCATTGTTAGTGTTATGTCTTAAATCCAATCAATTTGGGTTTCTAAAGACACTTTTGTATTTATGCATATTGATTTACAGCAATCTTTATTATTTATTTTTGTTGTTATCTAACAGCAATTCTAAATGATAAAGCGCTATGAGATTAATAATCTTGAGGGGAAATCATAAGAGTTATGATTATGAGATTAGATTCTTCTCATTCTTATGGTTATTAGTCTTCAATATTGGTAACCCGTAATCATAGTATTAGTCAGAAAGGACATCACTAATACGAATAGATTGGTATATACTAAGTGTTTTTTCTTTTGAAGGAAGTAGCAAATCTCATCAACTATGATGTAGGGACATCTAAATTAGTATATGGATGCTTATGAATGACAAGTATATTAGATTGACCAATTAAGAATTCTTTAGTGTCAATAAAAATTATTTTATGTGATAGTAGGTGTAATTGATTATTATTCTTCAGATTACCATAGTATCTTGAGTATGAATTGTTATATTTGTCTCTATTCATTGTTATTCTTAATCAAGTAATTGTATAGTACATGTTGGGTAACATATAGTGTGACAACTCCACTTCCCCTTAAGGCGAACCAAAGGGTTGGCGAACTGCCTGCCTAACTCTCGACAGAACTCAAAAATTCAAAAATACTAACACTAAATGATAAATCTAAAAATTCCAAATTAGAGGAGAGGATGGAAGCAGTAAAATGACACTTAAACTTAGAGTACAAACGTTAACTCAAAAGTTCCTAAACCTTCAATTCAAAACTTAATACATCCCCACGAGTCGAAATACACAAAACCAAAAAGAAAATACAATTTATACTTCTAAACATGGGACAAAAGCCAAAAGCAGGTACTAGACCTATCTAAGTTTCTGAATTCTCGTCACCTGTTAAGGAAAAACAAATTGGGAACGGGGTGAGTTAAAAGCTCGTGAATTTCCAAAAGAACATACACAGGTATAAAGCAGGATAAATAACATTTTAAAACAAGTAAAGAAAACACATAACACACACAAGTAGGATACAGGACCTCTCAAGAACTCAGGTCCACAACGCACGATCATTTCAAGTAGTTGACACTCCGTCGACTTTCCAATCCAAGTAGACGACTCTTTACAACCATTTCCTTCCACCAAACTTCCCCCTTTACCGGGCCCTTAATCTGAACACTTAACACTTAACTACTCAAGGGACGCGGCCAAAAGTAGTTTTATAAGCACTTTCTCCACAAGTATAAACACATGCAAAAACAACTATATCACCAACTCTACTTAAAAGAGAGCAATAAGGTATACCTTCCCTAAGTGAGTAGTTCAACAATTTCATTTTCGAGTAAACAAGTACATAACACGTTCACACAAAGAAAAATTTAACTAAAGCAAATAACATGCATTGGAAACTCACGGACAAAGTAGGGTTCGGAGTCCAAGTTTTGCTCAAATTGCAAATCAGCACCACTCCCTAAAATAATTAAAAGAACGACGAAAATAAGTTTTCTAACTCATTTGCCAAATCTGGGTCAAGAAAGAAATTATTCAAGAAACTTTACTTTTTTCCCAAATTTTCTCAAAACTATCCTCAAGTGAAAAGTAGTCAACTCGAGGGCAAAACAACCTAAACGCATAGTATAACATCTATGTATATCATTTGGACCAAAATTAAACCAAGAAGAAAATTGTTCAAGAAACTTTAAGTTTTCGCTGAATTCTTTGAAAAATCATAACTTGAGTTGTATAAGTCCAAAGTTCGCAAGGTTGGTACCGTTGGAAACGTCATTTAAAGTTCTAAAACTTTGTAGAAGACACCTTGATGAAATTCCAGATAAAAGCTGCCCAGATTTTCATTTAAAATTCTGCTACAATAAAAAACAGGACAGCACAAGCTGGTTTTCCAGCAAACTTTGGAAATTTGCCAAAAATTGTAGGAAATGAATTAAACCCTAAAATTTACACAGTTCAAAGCCCTATGAATCTAGTTTCAAACTCCACTGACAGCACTCAATTCTGACTCTCGAGTAAGAAAATATATTGTTCAAACAGGGCAGGTTCCACACTCTGATTTTTCTGAATTTCCAGATTTGCAGGACAGGTTTTAGGCCTCATTTGAGTGACGAATTCTTACTCAAAAACCACCAAATTTGGTACACTATCTATACTATATATAGTCTAAGTTCCTACCAAATTTCACCCATAACTCACATGGGAAGACTGATTTCAAAATGTACAAATTGTGCTATACATTTCACAACCAAATCTGGAAAACTTGATTCCCTACTTCCAAGAGTTTTCAACACACCCAAACTACCACCAATTGACCCCATTTTCGAAACCAATCTTGTAACAATCTGCCTTGGACTAATGAAAGTGAAAAGGAAGGGAATTTTAATCGAAAGTAGCTCCAAAATAGAACAAGGAACTCGGCCAGCCACATTCTTCCAAAAATTCCAGATTGTCAACTACTTCTCAAACCAAATTGTGACACCATTTGAAAAGATTTTTGTGAGGGAAAAAGACAACTTAAAGCTTGACTTTTAAGCTCCCAAAACAGCCTTTAATTGGTGAAAATCACAGCCATGAAAATCACATACTTGCATAAATTCATTCTAAATTCATACTAACAACCATCAACATATATATATATATGTGTGTGTGTGTGTGTGTGTAGGAATTCCAAGAGCCCAGTTCACAACATTATCCAACTTCTTCAAGGTAAGTTCCAAAGCATCAAAAGGGGGCAATAAAATTCCAAAGCTAAAATCATCCAACAAATACCCAATACTTCCATAAATACACCACAAATCATATATATACAACCCAATTAAATCTGAAATTTCAAAAATTAGAGGTGCATTGAAGATTACCTTTCAAACAATCAAACCCTAGCTCAAAATTCCCAAGAAATGCTCCAATGTTCAACCCTAGTCAACTTCCCAAGTAGTTCTTGCTTCCTAGAGCTCCCTTGGTTGATTTCGTTCCTCCAATTGAAACTGGCAGCAACCAACAAGCTGTCCCCTGTCCAGATGAAGTTCGGCCAGCCACCAACCTCAAGCTCTCCTCGGTTTTCATTCTCTCGGCTGAAACCACAAGAAAGGAGGGCTGGAGTGGAAGTGAAATTTGAAGCTTTTGGTTGGCTATGGAGCTTGAGTTGATGAAGAAGAAGATGAAGCTTTCCCTTGGCTCTCTATCTCTCTCTTGTCTCACGACTCTCACAAGGGAAGAAAAGAAAGAATTGAAAGCTTTTCATTGTTCATAGTTGACCAAGAAACAAATCCACTCTTGCTCCAATAGTGTTCACTATTCAAGCCACTCCCTCATGTTTTTATGTTCCCCCTTAATTTATCTACTACAACTAACTTGTCCAACTTAATCCTAGCTCAATTCTAATCCTTTAAAGTTTAACCCTAGTCCAATCTTCACCAAAATCTTAAGTTCCTCGACATAGCTCAAAATTTGAACTTAACACTAATCAGAAAAACATTGGAATTTTAATCAAGTGAAATCATCTAACAATGAAAAATGTAAACTTCATAATTAAGAATCATGAAATTTCGTATAAACACATAATTTACTTATTTTCACAATTATTTCATAATTTAATTTTTTTTTTGAAAAATACACAAAAATAAGAATGAAAATAATAATAATGAAAATAAGATAATAAATTTTGAGACCCTCACATCCTTCCCTCCTTAAAAGAATTTTGTCCTCAAAATTCTTACCTTGCTAAACAAATAATTCTGGATACTTTTCCTGCATTTCTTCTTCCACTTCCCAAGTTGCCTCCTCGATGTCGTGATTTCTCCAAAGAGTTTTAACCAAAGGGATTTTCTTAGTTCTCAAGTCCTTTACTTTTCTACTTCGGAAGTTTCCTAGAAGGTACCTTGAGCACCTGAGGTAATTACACCCAATGACCACAAAAAAATAAACCATCTCTAATTAATTCCCTTAAACCATCACGGTGCTCAATTGAAAAGGTAGAACCACACACTTAAACAACTATTGTAACACCTAAAGAGGAGATCAAAACTTTCGAAAACCATCATTTAAAAGAGGAATTAAAACTATAAGAGACCTCTTTTTTTTTTTCATCCATGAAATCAAACTCGGATCAAATCAGTATTTCCAAAGTAAAGTCATAAGTTTTAAAAGAACACTTTTCCTTCAAACCAGAAAATTTCAACTTTAGGCGATGTTACTTGAAAAATCATTTCTTAAGTTACATATTCATAAATCGAAAAATTACCAGCTGTATACCATTAGAAAATAGACTCAAAGTACTACAACTATTCAAAAGACAGCTTCTCAAGATTCAATTCATAAATAAGACAAATTTGACCTCAAGTTATAGCTTTAACAAGTAGAAAAACAGAACAGGTTTGACATTTTAGTGAACTTTGAAAAATTATTGGTGTTTATAGAGATTGAGCAAAAATCTAAAATTTACAAGGTTGAAAAAGCTCTTGTCTAGTTTCAAATATAACAAACAAAACCCAAGTTGAAATTTCGTTTTATGCTGCGACATCAAAATTTTCTAAATTGTGCAATGCTCCCTAAGGAGATGTCTAGCAAAACGAAGTTCAAGAAATTATCCCTTTTTAACTTCTAAATTCACATTTAAAAGTCAACATCGAACAAAGATTATTGAGCAATATTTTACCAAAAAATTTGTAAGAAAATAGGGCTAAAGGTAGCTGAACGGATTCGGCCAGCAGGAGGGTATTTCTAGAGATTCCACCAAGATTCTCGCATCAATCTCACAACTATAGTTCATCAATCTCATGAAATAACCATAATACATAACAATCGACATATATCAAGGTATTAACCATCAAGATTCACCAACAAGTTTACACTACAAAGTATGGAAAATCTTCAAGTCATCTAACATGGTATTCGGGTTTCAAGAGATCCCTTCAATAACCTAAGCTCACCTAGCCATAAATCATTAGATTTAAACCGTAAAACTTATAGGTCTAAAGAGTTCAAGCTCTTCCCGCTAGCATAGTTTCAATCCTAGTCAAGATAAGTCTTAGATCTCTAAGATTCACCACGGGATTTACCTTTCTCTCAAACTTAATCAAGGGGCAAGTGAAGTTGGATGTGGTAGTGGTCTTGGAGCAAAATTTATGGAAGAAAAGACGAAATCTTCCTCCTCTATTTGGAGCTTGAAGAACCTGCTAGAAAAGAGTAAAAGGTGAAGAAAATTGCTGAAAAATCTCGCCTCTCTCATCTCTATAGGACAGCTACAAGAAAAGAAGAGAATGGAGATTCGTGTTGGTGATTTTCTTGAAAGATGAAAGCAAGAATGAAGATAAAATATGAAGCAAGACTCTCTTTCTCTCTCTAGTTATTTCTTGCGAAGTCAAAATGAAATGGTAGAATGAAAATTAATTGAAGTCTTGCAAGGAATGAGTGGTGGAGGTGATGCCAATTGTCACCCTCCCATGGCTTGAAACTCTAATGAAATCTTATCTTATTCACTAGTTCAACTCTTTCGCACTTAACTCCCTTTAATTTCAATAAAGTGCAACATACACCCCATGAATTATCTTTTTACTCTCATTCACTAACCCTCAACTTCGACTCTTGATTATCTCCCATGTTTTGGGGTTGCCTGGCCCCTCGCTCTTGGCCTCGACCTCTCCTACCCTCCATCTATAATTCTTACGAAGGACCAAGATAAATAAATAAATAATCAATTAATTAACAAAATAAATATACATATATACTTAAATAAAGAAATAAATACCCAAATATTGAAATAAGAAAATGTAATTCAAGCTTCAGAAACGACTAAGATATATTTCATATATCACAACAAAAAGTAACATAGCAAGTTGCATACACGCCAACTTTGCAAACACAAACCAAGCAAAAGAAAATTCACACATAAGCACAAAACATGCAAGTCCAGGGACGAGAACCATCCTAGTAGTTCTTCACAAAACTATTTACAAGTCCACGATTCAACTTTCTAGCCTAGTTGGCTACGGTCCCCGAAGACTCCACAGTAGGAACAGGGTTCACCTCTA
Organism: Gardenia jasminoides; assembly: GCA_013103745.1. Lineage (NCBI taxonomy): Eukaryota > Viridiplantae > Streptophyta > Magnoliopsida > Gentianales > Rubiaceae > Gardenia > Gardenia jasminoides. The sequence goes on from CM023095.1 coordinate 35,716,510, forward strand.
TTACATTCAAACATAGTCTAATGCCAAAATGACGAATGAAAAGCTTAAACCTCAGGAGAGACAAGCTAGGAAGGTCATCAAAATCACATTAACATATTTCCCCAAGTTTAGCTATTGCACTCTAGTTTATCCATTTATACATTTACCACCACCCAAATGCAGTGAAGACCTTCAAAATCAAATTACAATGTACTTTCATAATACCGGATTTTCAATGATTAACATTCTTAGTGATAATCGCACTAGTTACACAATTCAATTTTCTCAACCACTATTACTCATTCATACTCAAGCACCAAAATAATAACTAAGTCATTTTACACTAAGGTCGGCTACTCTAAAGGGTAATTTAGCTTAATTTCCTCATCTTGCTCAATCCAAAGTCAACTCAAAGAAATTCAACCGCCCATGAAATCACCAAAACATTAAGTTATAAATTTACAAGGGTTCAATTCCCTAGAAACATCAACATTCAATATCACTTTTCAAACATTAGGCACCGAGTTCAACACTTTACTTCATGAGCTAACAAGTCCCACAGTTCAGTATCCCAAACTTTAATCCTAAGATACACTACATAAATCTGAAACCTAGATCTCTGATACTACCTGTGACAGCCCTACTTCCCCCTAAGGCGAACCAAAGGGTTGGCGGGCTGCTTGCCTAGCTCTCGCCAGGACTCAAGCATTCGAAAATACTAACACTAAAGGATAAATCTAAAAATTCCAAATCAGAGGAGAGGATGGAAGCAGTAAAGTGACATTTAAACTTAGAGTACAAACGTTAACTCAAAAGCTCCTAAAGCTTCAATTCAAAACTTAATACCTCCCCACAAGTCGAAATACACAAAACCAAAAGAAAATACAATTTATACTTCTAAACTCGGGACAAAAGCCAAAAGCAGGTACTAGACCTATCTAGGTGATAAGTCAATATTTTGCATGTTTTAGTAAGATTAATTATGTAGTTTTGTGTGTTTTGTCAGTTTAATGGCTAATGAACTAGGGTTTCTATTGAAATTCTACATTTTGTGGTTTAAATAGAAAAATGCATTTTTGTGGATTAATGTGATGAAATCTTCATGTTTTTTGTAGGATTGCTTGTTCAGTTTTCAAATGAGATGAAAATGTGGATAATTGCCAAGAAGCTTGGAAGAAAAATTGGAAAATGTAAATTGCAATTCAATCAACGAGGAATCAAAGGGATAAAAGTCAAAGACAATTAACGCCAATTTCGACAAAAGCTCGAATTTGCAAGTTTCAAGTGGATTCAAGTCAATACATGAACCAACAAGTGGAAATTTCAATTAGCTCTGAATCCCTCTCCGCGAAGACAGGGGAAGCAGATCCGCAATGCGATCCGCGATCTCAGATCGCATGGATCCACCTGGATCCCTGAAAATGACAAGCTGCAAGTTGCACCGAATTCAGTTTTTCAGCTCACTTCCAGCTCAATTTTCAGAAGAATTTCAATGAAGGCTGCGTGAAGAATTGTGTGAAGTGAAGAAACAACTCATAGCAAATCCAAAACACAATTTGCTTCAACATTACAACTCATTTGAGATTGAAATTCAAAGGATTCAATGCATGAATACAAGAGATTCAAGAAGCCAATTTCTTTGACTTTTCAAACCAAACTTTTCTTGTATTCACATGATAAAGTCTTGGAAGTTTATGGATGAATTCATCTATAAATAGGACCTCTTGTAGACATTTGGAAAGAAGGAGAGAGAGGTAGAAATGTAGAGAGGAGGCATGTAGTCTTCACTAGTTCATTAGTTAGTAGTATAGTTAGTAGTAGTATGTTTAGTTAAGCCTCTCAAATCCTAGAGTGAGGATGAACTTGTTGTAGTTGTGATTATGAAGTAGTTGAATTATTTATGTCCTCCATGATTTTGTTAGTTTAAGACTTGTGCTTATGCTTTGTGGTTGATTAGCTACCAACTATAAATGATTTGATGTTGATGAGCAATGAAAAACTTGCCTTCAACAAGATCTAAGTTCTTAAACACTAACTTATATTCTCACGAAAGTAGTGAATATAGTTGGTTGGTTTTGGTCTTACACTATAACTTCATTGAGCTTATTTAACTTGTTTCTCTCTTTTCTCTATGAAAATAGGTCAAGGAAGATTCCAAGAAGTTAAGGAATTGGTGAAAGCGATTCCGAGTGACTTGCTCATCTTAAGTGAGAGCTTGTGCTACACATGACCATTGACGAAAGTGATGGCATAAAAAAGGAAGTTATTCCTTAGCAAATCATTGGAGAAGGGACATAATAAACTTGACTAACTTCTAATCTAACTTAACAAGGGATTCTAAAGCTCTAGGATCTTAACTCTTTACTTGCTTTCTTGTTATTTCCTTTCTACCGCCAATTGGATGTTTTCGACACCTAGCGGTCGGTTTTATTTGCTTAATCCTTCTTCCTAAGGACGGTTTACCGCCTTCTCCCTTTATATCTTACTTGTGACAGTCTAAATAATAGAGGAGTTTGAAAATCACCGGTACTTGACACTCTTCCTCGTGGGATTGACACCTTATTTCCCTATACTCAATAAACGATCCGTATACTTGCGGTAATATAGGGTTATAAAGGTTTTTTAAAATTTGTGGAGTAAAGAAAAACCCTATCACTAGGTCTCTGGATTCTTGTCACCTGTTAAGGAAAAATCAATTGGGAATAGGGTGAGTTAAAAGCTCGTGAATTTCTAAAAGAACATGTACAGGCATAAAGCAGGATAAATAACATTTTAAAACAAGTAAAGAAAACACATAACACACACAAGTAGGATACAAAGACCTCTCAGGAACTCAGGTCCACAACGCACGATCATTTCAAGTAGTCGACACTCCGTCGACTTTCCAATCTAAGTAGACGACTCTTTACAACCATTTCTTTCCACCAAACTTCCCTCTTTACCGGGCCCGCAATCCGAATACTTAACACTTAACTACTCAAGGGACGCGGCCAAGAGTAGTTTTATTAGCACTTTCTCCACAAGTATAAACGCATGCAAAAACAACTATATCACCAACTCTGTTTAAAAGAGAGCAATAAGATATACCCTCCCTAAGTGAGTGGTTCAACAATCTCATTTTCGAGTAAACAAGTACATAACACGTTCACACAAAGAAAATTTTAACTAAAGCAAATAACATGCATTGGAAACTCACCGACAAAATAGGGTTTGGAGTCCAAGTTTTGCTCAAATTGCAAATCAACACCACTCCATAAAATAATTAAAAGAATGACGAAAATAAGTTTTCTAACTCATTTGCCAAATCTGGGTCAAGAAAGAAATTATTCAAGGAACTTTACTTTTTCCCCAAATTTTCTCAAAACTATCCTCGAGTGAAAAGTAGTCAACTCGAGTGCAAAACAACCTAAACACATGGTATAACATCTAGGTATATCATTTGGACCAAAATTAAACCAAGAAGAAAAGTGTTTAAGAAACTATAAGTTTTCATCGAATTCTTTGAAAAATCATAACTTGAGTTGTATAAGTCCAAAGTTCGCAAGGTTGGTGATGCGAATCCGGTAGGCTACCATATATTCACATCAAGCTATCTCATGATCAAGTCCAGTCACTTAGCGCCTTGAATGAGAAGTCAAGCCCTTGTATTACATTGTTAAGCATTAAAGAGGGACTGGGCTCACTTTCCTAGGCGGTTCTCACCATCATTGAGGATGCGGGCTTGAGTTAGGGTTTCTATGGAGTCCATTCGGCCGTAAGCCTTGTTCGGACGAATTTAGTAGTTGTTTTCAGTTTTATTTTAGGTCAAATAAAGCATTGGTTAAAGTAGTTTCTATATTGGATTCACCTTAACCACATGCCTCTTTAAAGTAGTTTCCTAATTGTTTAGTACTTAGGATTATTAGTAGTTTCCTAAAACACTAGCTTCCTGATCCTTTGCTATTCGGTTTCCTTAAGCTTCTAAGCTAACTTAATTTGTGATTCCTTTTTGGTCTAGGTTTTCATGACTTGTAGGCTATAAATAGCCATCTCTTTTCATTATTAATCAATCAAGAAATATTCAACAAATTGCTTTTGAGTGTTCATCACTTCTCTTGCTTCTTTGAAGCGGCTTGAATATCTTAGAGAATTCTTAGGTGTTCACTTGACTTATCAATTCAAGAACGCGTTGAATTGTGGCGTCTTCTACCTTATACCAACGTTCGTTGTCCAAGTGCTCAACGGGTGAAGGTCTTCCGCTATGTGTGTATGTCTACTTTGTCTACCAATACCCTAGATCCTAAAACTTGTCATGTGCGGGTTGCGTTATTTGTTAACGTAGTTCGTATCAGTTAGTATCAGAGCTAGTTGACGTATACCAGGTTATATCCTTCGTTGTTTTGTTTCTTGAGTCGTTCTTGAGTTTTGTTTAAATTTGCCAAATCTATTTTCGTTTGTCTTGTTAAATCCGTTTGTTGATCATCAAATTTGTCTTGAGTCTTATTTGCAAATTACATGCTGTCCAAGTGTTCTTGATCATTCTGTTGAGTCGTGGATACTAATCAAAAAAAAAAAAAGAGAGGAAACAAAGCTGCTGTCCGTAATCTGCTACTACTGCTGCATCGTGTTTGTTCATCGTATTGGTCAATAACCTTGTTATTGTGGATTGTTCTATGCTTTGTTTCTTGCTCTTGAAGTCCCGAATCAAGTTTCTAAAATTCTTGAAGTTCTTGGTCGAAGACAAATTATTCCAGAAATTTGAGAGCTTTTCTTTTGGTTCTTGCGAGAACAATCCTTGAGTGTCTTAGACGTTTTCTAGGTGTTCAAAAAAGACTTTATCAATCAAGAATGCGTTGATTGTGGTGTCTTCTATCATCAATCTTGGTCTCGAGTCGCCCTTGATCAAGTTGATATTCCGCTGCCAAACCGTGGTGAAATTGTCTAGATCCTGTGAACTTGATACGAACGTCGCCAACCTGTGACGAAACCCGTATAGACTACCACGGATCTAGAAGGTTAAATCTGCGTTTGGACTCGACGACACAGCGGAAGAATCAAGAACCCATTGATCACACAGTCAACGATCTCTTGATATGGTAGAGATGCCACAACCTAGCGTGTTCCTAGATTGATAAGTCTGATCGAATACCCTAGAACGATCTAAGATACTCAAGAAATGCTTCAAGAAGCAAGAGAGAGAGACTCTCAAAGGTTTTCTGTATAATCTACATTAACTTATAAACATACATAAGAAATGGTTTTAAATACTCCTAACTAATAGCTAGATAACTCACTTCTAAGCCCAGGGTTCTGCCAAAGGCTCTCTGGGGTGAACCATAGGCTGAACTAAAATTAATTATGAAAATTATAAGAATTAACAAAAATTACAAAATTTAACGACAAGGATCCGCGATACGGATCCGCGATGTATGTCTCGCGGATTGGTCCGCAAATCTAACAAATTTGGCTTCTGATCAAGAAACGCGAGGTATGGATTCGCGAGGTAATGTCGCGCGGCTCGATTCGCCACTCGCGTTTTCTGCACGTTTCTTTGGCTGGCCCACTTGTTGCACTTCTCCACAGGCCGTAGGACTCAGAGGCTTGGACCCCTGTCTAGGACCTGAAGTAATGTGACTTGTCTCGACTCATTGAGCCCTTCAATGGTCCTAGGTTCTCCAACCGATGCTTGAACCACACGTACGAGGGTTTGTAACGCTTCCCGCATTTGCTTGACTCGAGCACACGTCAGTGGCCCCAAGGGCATCTTTACTTGCTCTATGTGCATCACCGGCTCACCTTCGTCATCATTCCCCTCCTCTTAGAAAAGATTTGTCCTCAAATCGCCTTTGTCATCTGCAAGGAAGGGACTCAAATCAGCAACATTGAAGGTAGCGGAGACATTGTACTCACCGGGTAGGTCGAGCTTGTAGGCGTTGTCATTAACACGCTCCACAATTTGGAAAGAACCGTCTCTATGGGGAAGAAGCTTGTTGCGGCGTTGCACGGGGAAGCGTTCCTTACGTAAGTGTAGCCAGACCCAGTCTCCTGGTTCAAAAACCATCTTACGTCGTCCTTTATTTGCATGTCTAAGGTACTGCGCAGTCCTGGCCTCAATGTTGGCACCTACCTGCTGATGAAGGGACTTCACAAACTCTGCATTTTTCTTGCCATCCAGGTTAGTATGCTCCGACATAGGCAAAGGCATGAGATCAAGAGGAGTTAGTGGATTAAAACCGTAAACAACCTCAAAAGGGGAAAACTGAGTAGCACTATGCACGGTACGGTTATATGCAAATTCAACGTGTGGTAAACACTCCTCCCAAGTTTTCAAATTCTTTTTAATGATGGCTCTAAGTAACGTGGATAGTGTGCAGTTAACAACCTCAGTTTGGCCATCAGTTTGTGGGTGGCTGGACGTAGAAAAGAGCAACTGAATTCCCAACTTCCCCCACAATGTCTTCTAGAAATAAGATAGAAATTTTACATCTCTATCGGACACTATTGTCCTAGGATTGCCATGCAAACGGACAATCTCCCTAAAGAAAAGATCAGCTACATGCACAGCGTCATCCGTCTTATGACAGGGAATAAAATGGGCCATTTTGGAAAAATGATCAACCACAACATAAATGCTATCATGACTTTTTTTACTCCTAGGCAAACCAAGAACAAAATCCATGGAAAGATCTACCCACGGTGCAGAAGGGATAGGTAAGGGGGTATACAAACCGAAGGGTTGAAATCTCGACTTGGCACAGTGGCAGGTGGTATAGCGAGCAACTACTCATTCCACGTCTCGGCGCATCCGTGGCCAATAGAAATGTTCCTGTAACGAGCTCAGAGTCTTGGTGACACCGAAGTGTCCCATCAAACCTCCTCCGTGAGCCTCACGGGTTAGTAACTCACGAATGGAACATGACGGAATGCATAATTTGTTGTTACAATAAAGAAATCCGTCATGGATAAAGAACTTACCTTGACCCGACCTAGAACATTGCTTGTAGATGTTAGAGAAATCCTGGTCGGTGTCGTACAGTTCCTTAAGCATGTGGAACCCGAGAAGCTTGGCATCAAGTATGGCAATTAGGGCATAGCGTCGAGAGAGCGCGTTGGCAACCACATTGGTCTTGCCAGCCTTATACTTGATGACGTATGGGAAGGTCTCCACAAACGTGACCCACCTGACATATCTCTTGATCAACTTTTGTTGAGACTTAAGATGCTTTAACGCCTCATGGTCAGTGTGGATGACGAACTCCTTAGGCCGTAGGTAATGCTGCCAGGTCTCCAAAGCACGGATGAGTGTGTAGAGTTCCTTGTCATATGTGGAGTAGTTCAGGGCAGCACCGTTCAGCTTCTCGCTGAAGTAAGCAATTGGCCTTCCATCTTGGATCAAGACCGCTCCAATTCCTACACTAGAAGCATCACACTCAACCTCAAAAGTTTTGTCAAAACTTGGTAAGGACAATATAGGTGCGTGTGTGAGTTTGTGTTTAAGGAGTTGGAACGCCTTATCCTGTGTGTCGCCCCACTCAAATTTGACATCCTTTTTGATAATTACAGTCAAAGGGGCGGCAATTGAGCTGAAATCTTTTACAAAGCGATGATAAAAACTCGCCAGTCCATGGAAGCTTCGGACTTCACTCATATTTCTAGGCACGGGCCACTCATTGATGGCTTTTACCTAGCTTTCATCCACCTGTATGCCCTGTGCACTAACTTTATAACCAAGAAAGATCAACTCATTAGTACAAAAAGTGCATTTCTTGAAGTTGGCAAATAAACTTTCCTTACGTAGCACTTCAAGGACAGCTCGCACGTGATGCACGTGCTCCTTAGGGCTGCGGCTGTAGATCAGGATGTCGTCAAAGTAAACAACCACAAACTTACCTAAGAATGACCTGAGAACATGGTTCATCAATCGCATAAACGTACTGGGAGCGTTAGTTAAGCCAAACGGCATGACTAACCACTCGTATAGGCCATACTTGGTCTTGAATGCCGTCTTCCACTCGTCACCTTCCTTTATTCGGATCTGGTGGTATCCACTCTTGAGATCTATCTTGGTGAAGATGACTGCACCATACAGTTCGTCAAGCATATCATCTAAACGTGGAATAGGGTGACGATACTTAACTGTAATGGGGTTTACGGCATGGTAGTCCACGCACATCCTTCACGTGCCCTCTTTCTTTGGCACGAGGATGACGGGAACAACACACGGGCTCATGCTCTCTCGAGTCCATCCTTTAGTAAGCCGCTCCTTTACTTGACGTTGGATTTCCTTGGTCTCTTCGGGACCCATCTTGTAAGCTGCTTTGTTGGGTAGAGACGCTCCTGGGACACAATCTATTTGATGCTCGATCCCTCGAATTGGTGGAAGTCCATCGGGAATCTCATCAGGAAATGCGTCTTCAAATTCCTGCAATAAAGAAGTAATATCAGGAGGTAATTGACTCAAAGACTTAGTAGATAGTAAAATTACTTCTTTACTGTACAATATGTAAACAACTTGCTTAGCAAGTAGAGTTTTGCGAACTTCCCTATTTCGTGCTAGCAAAGTTGTTTTCTTCTCCACTTTGGCCAACTCTTGGATGGCCGTTGGTCTCTCAGGTGGTACGTTGAGCAAAGCTTTGGCCTTTTTCTTGGCCATCTCCTGTTCATGTTCCTGTTGTAGACGTACTTGATCTTCATGCACTTGCTGGGGTGTAAGGGGAACGAGAGTCACCTTTTGCCTGTTGTGCATGAAGGAGTACTTGTTGGTGAAGCCGTCATGTGTAGTTCTCTTGTCGTATTGCCACGGTCTTCCCAACAAGATGTGAGATGCCTGCATAGGGACGACATCACAAAGCACCTCATCCTCATACTTCCCTATACGGAAAGGGATCACCACTTGCCTGTTGACTTTGATGTCTCCTGTTTTATTCAACCACTGCAGACGATAGGGATTAGGGTGTCGCATCGTGGGAAATGATAAATGCTTTACCATCACTGTACTGGCCACGTTGGTGCAACTCCCAGGGTCTATAATGAGGCTGCAAACTTTGCTTTTAACATGACACCTGGTGTAGAAAATGTTCTCATGTTGAGCCTCGTCATTCCTTTTGATGTGCGTCGCCAGAGCTCGACGCGCCACTAGTGCCACTCCCACTTGCTCATCAGGGGCGGACACTTCTTCCTCTGATTCATCACCTTCTTCTGTCAATGGTGGCATGTCTACAAACTCGTCCTCGTCCTCAGATACAACATTTTCATCAGGAAGGACGATCATGGTTCGCTTGGTAGGACACTGAGATGCAATATGGCCAAAACCTTGGCATTTGAAGCACTTGTCCTTACTTCGAGGCTTGGCTGGATCAAATTGCGACCTTGGAGTAGGTTTTGGAGCTTGTTTGGGTGGTTCGGACTTAGGGGTAAATTTGAAGATTTCCCTACGGGGTCGTTCCCGCTCAAAAGTAGGATTACTCCTCCACGACGCTGATGCTGAGATGCTGGTGGTACGTGTAGTACCCCTCCTCTTAAGCCTCCACTCAATCTTGGAAGCTTTATCGACTAGCTCGGGCATATCCACTTACGTTTGTAATTCTACCAGCTCAGCAATTTCAGGTCTCAAGCCATTGAGGAATCTCGCCATTGTAGCCTCACGATCCTCCTGGACATCTGCTCGGAGCATTGTGATCTCCATCTCCTTGAAGTAGTCCTCCACATTGCGGTTTCCTTGGGCTAAGGTTTGGAGCCTCTGGTGTAGCTCTCGGTAGTAGTGGTTGGGCACGAACCGTTTCCTCATCAAGGTTAAGTAACGGCCCGGTACTCCTGGGCCTCCATGTTGCGTTTCCTGCTGATGCGCTCTGCTCCACCGGATGATTGCATAATCAGAATTCAGTGTCGCCAGCTTTACTTTCTGGTCCTCCGTGTATTCCTGGCACTCGAACACCATCTCAATGCGTTGCTCCCACTCCAGATAGGCTTCAGGATTTGACTTCCCTTGAAATGAAGGAATCTTGATTTTGACACCTTTGAGTCCTTTATCAGTCTTCTTATATTCCTTCTTAGGACGGCGAATGAAATCTTCTTCTTCACTATTGGATGCAAACTCCTCCTGATGGGGAGTTTGGTTTTGTCCAGCACTTGATTTAGCTTGTGATAGCTCAAGTCGCGCCATCCTTTGCTCTAGGGCATCCATGGATTGCTTTAACATTTTCTGGAACGCCCCTATTAGTGCTTCATTGTTTGATTGAGAGGTAGTTGCTTCCTCCGACATGTTCTTAGGTAAACCTGCAAAAAGTTAGCAAAGACAATACAAGTTTTATGTTGTAAATTCCTCACTCACTCCCTGAAGTGTTTAACGCTCAACACTCGTGTATCTCTCAATGCAACTCGATAATGCGCTCACCTTACTCTCTCAAGCACTTGAAGGTTTATCCTGAAGAAATTAGATTTCCTTAGATAAACGATCGACCTAATCAATGTAGTACACGCGAGTTGATAACACTCTACAACACCAAAAGAATGTTGACTCAAACGAGAAAAGAAAGGAAGAATGAGAAGGATAAGAAAGAGAGAGAAAGCCGGCTAGGGTTTGTTTGAGTGAAAAGGGCGGCTAGGGTTAGTGTTGTGTGGCTAGGGTTTTGTTTGGGTTGTAGGGGCAGCTAGGGTTGATGGGGATTAAGTGGTGGCTGAAATTGGCTTGGGGTGGCCGATTGGAGGTTGGAGTCTAAGAGATTGGGAGGGGAAGTGTTTTGGGATTAGGATAGTTGATGTAGAAGATAAGGGATAAGGCTAAGAGGTAGGAGATAATTTAGGAGTTTGGAATGAAGAAAGAGACACTAGAATGTAGGAGACAAGGATGAGGATGAGGGATAATCTCGGATTCCTCTACCCTCAAGGAGAGGTTGGGGTCGACTCAATCCCTAAAATTTAGGGGAGAAGGTTGGCTGGTCAAGAAGGAAAGGAAGACACACGACACAATTGGACTTCTTGCAATGACCAACCCGATTTGGACTTGGAATTGGACTTGGAGGCTGAGATCGACTTGTGCTTGGAATTGGATTGAACCAATTTGTCCTTATTTTAGACTCAAAGGTGTGGCAACAACAAGAATAAATCACAGACCAACACCAAACAAGAAGAGACAACGCTACCAACTTAGACCAACAAAAACAAGGACTATGGACGAATCAAGCAAGATTGATGGCAAAGTTGTGAACCCAACTTAGGCTCCCCCTCAACGGGTTACCCAAGATGTTCCAAAGAACGACACCAAACCAAGGATGACTGCACGGGAGTACAAGAAATTTTTCACATGACGTCGAAAACAAATTCCCCAATACCCATGGATTGAAGATGAAGTTGGTGAAGTGGTAGACCAGAATTTCTAGGCCACCAACTAGTGTAGGCTTTTCTTGTTTTCAATAAAGAAGACCCTTGTGGTTCTTGTTGTTTTGGATTTTCAGAATTTTCAATAAAAAGACTCGATCTTGTTTTCTTTCTTTAATGCTCAAATCTTTTCTTCTTCTCTCTTTTTTTTTATCAATCCAACACAACCACGACTTGAACAAGAATAGAACACACGCAATCAGCAATTCACAAATTTTTTTTTGGATGAACAATAACTTGCGCCGCATGAACAATAGCGGCGAAAAATCTTTTTTTTTTCACAAACACAACACAACCAAAAATTGTAGATGACTACTAGATTGAACAACATGAATAACGACTCAAGAAGGAAAATAACTCAAACAATAAGAAACCCTAGATGGCTAGAATAACACAAAATTTTCAATGAACAAAAACAATGGAAATAGATATAATGCAAACCTTCAACTAGCTCTGATGCCAGCTGATACGAACGTCACCAACCTGTGACGAAACCCGTATAGACTACCATGAATTTAGAAGGTTAAATCTGCGTTTGGACTTGACGACACAGCGGAAGAATCAAGAACCCGTTGATCACACGGTCAACGATCCCTTGATATGGTAGAGACGCCACAACCTAGCACGTTCCTAGATTGATAAGTCTGATCGAATACCCTAGAACGATCTAAGATACTCAAGAAATGCTTCAAGAAGCAAGAGAGAGAGACTCTCAAAGGTTTTCTGTATAATCTGCATTAACTTATGAACGTACATAAGAAATGGTTTTAAATACTCCTAACTAATAGCTAGATAACTCACTTCTAAGCCCAGGGTTCTGCCAAAGGCTCTCTGGGGTGAACCATGGGCTGAACTAAATTTAATTACGAAAATTATAAGAATTAACAAAAATTACAAAATTTAACAACAAGGATCCGCAATACGGATCCGTGATGTACGGCTCGCGGATTGGTCCGCGAATCTAACAACTTTGGCTTCTGATCAAGAAACGCGAGGTATGGATTCGCGAGGTGATGTTGCGCTGCTCGGTTCGTGAATCGTATTTTCTACACTTTTCTTTGGCTGGCCCACTTGTTGCACTTCTCCACGGGCCGTAGGACTCAGAGGCTTGGACCCCTGTCTAGGACCTGAAGTAATGTGACTTGTCTCGACTCATTGAGGCCTTCAATGGTGCTAGGTTCTCCAACCGATGCTTGAACCGCACGTACAAGGGTTTGTAACGCCTCCTGTATTTCCTTGGCTCGAGCACGTGTCAGTGGCCCCAAGGGCACCTTTACTTGCTCTACGTGCATCACCGGCTCACCTTCGTCATCAGAACTTGTCGTGTTACGGGTTTCTTCTGAAATAGGGTGAGAGATCGTATCAGTTGGTACCGTTGGAAACTTCATTTAAAGTTCTAAAACTTTGTAGAAGACACCTTGATGAAATTCCAGACAAAAACTGCCCAGATTTTCGTTTAAAATTCTGCTACAATGAAAAACAGGACAGCACAGGCTGATTTTCTAGCAAACTTTGGAAATTTGCCAAAAATCGTAGGAAATGAATTAACCCCTAAAATTTACACCGTTCAAAACCCTATGAATCTAGTTTCAAACTCCACTAACATCACTCAATTCTGACTTTCGAGGAAGAAAATATGGTTGTTCAAACAGGGCAGGTTCCACACTCTGATTTTTCTGAATTTCCAGATTTGCAGGACAGGTTTTAGGCCTCATTTGAGTGATGAATTCTTACTCAAAAACCACCAAATTTGGTACACTAACTCTACTATATATAGTCTAAGTTCCTACCAAATTTCACCCATAACTCACACGGGAAGACTGATTTCAAAATGCACAAATTGTGCTATACATTTCACAACCAAATCTGGAAAACTTGATTCCCTACTTCCAAGAGTTTTCAACACACCCAAACAACCACCAATTGACCCCATTTTTGAAACCAACCTTGTAACAATCTGCCTTGCACTAATGAAAGTGAAAAGGAAGGGAATTTTAATCGAAAGTAGCTCCAAAATAGAACAAGGAACTCGGCCAGCCACATTCTTCCAAAAATTCTAGATTTTCAACTACTTCTCAAACCAAATTGTGACACCATTTGAAAAGATTTTTGTGAGGGAAAAAGATAACTTAAAGCTTGACTTTTAAGCTCCCAAAACAGCCTTTAATTGGTGAAAATCACAGCCATGAAAATACAGGAAAACATGATGAGTTTCGGTCCATTGCTCTCTCTCTCTCTCTCTTTCTCTTAATTTTATCCTTAGGGTTTCTTCCAAGATAAACTTGCAAAACTCAAACATACTTGCATAAATTCATTCTAAATTCATACTAACAACCATCAGCATATATATATATATATATATATATATATATATGTGGAATTCCAAGAGCCTAGTTCACAACATCATCCAACTTTTTCAAGGTAAGTTCCAAAGCATCAAAAGGGGGCAATAAAATTCCAAAGCTAAAATCATCCAACAAATACCCAATACTTCCATAAATACACCACAAATCATATATATAGAACCTAATTAAATCTGAAATTTCAAAAATTAGAGGTGCATTGAAGATTACCTTTCAAACAATCAAACCCTAGATCAAAATTCCCAAGAAATGCTCCAATGTTCAACCCTAGTCAACTTCCTAAGTAGTTCTTGCTTCCTAGAGCTCCCTTGGTTGATTTCCTTCCTCCAATTGAAACTGGCAGCAACCAACAAGCTGTCCCCTGTCTAGATGAAGTTCGGCCAGCCACCAACCTCAAGCTCTCCTCGGTTTTCTCTCTCTCGGCTGAAACCACAAGAAAGGAGGGTTGGAGTGAAAGTGAAATTTGAAACTTTTGGTTGGCTATGGAGTTTGAGTTGATGAAAAAGAAGATGAAGCTTTCCCTTGGCTCTCTATCTCAATAACGGCCGCGAGGAAAAAAAATTTAATTCTAAATTTCAAAAATTTGAAGTTTATTTATTTATTTATATATTTATTTCTTTAATTTTCTTGTGAAATCCGATTTTTCCTCATTTACAATGTCTCATTTAATTTTAACCCTATTCCCCTGTTAATATCGTCTCGTAACATTTATTAGTGGTAAAATGTTGAAAGCATGTTTTTCGAGGTAAATTCGGACTGTGAGTAAACTAGTGAAGATAAGTATGGATGATCACTGATAAGTTGGAAGTGTAATTAAATGACTGGATTTGGGTCATTGAAGGTGATTAATTAGGGTTTTTGAAATTTTAGTTAAGATTTGGATTAACCTCTTTAAGTTTAGAATTTTATCCAACCGTTAATTCTTTCAACTAAATTCCTACCAATCACTTAAAAATTACTTCTCCATCCCCTCTCCTAATCGAGATTTACCCATTAATCTCAAGCCAAATGAGGTGATTAATTTTCCCTCCAAGTAGCTAATTAATATCACTATGCAAGCTTTGACTTTGGATGAGATAAAGATCATGTCTTGTCTTCCTTTTTCTCATTAACTCCTCAAGAAAATTGACCAAAAATCTCTTCACTCTTCTCCCCCTCTCACCCGAACTCCCTCTCCTCTTCTTCCCTAAATTTTCAGCAATTTTCTTCACTCAAATTCCCTCCAAAAACCCAACACAACCTCCATTAATCCTTGCTTGGACTTGCACTTGGTGAAGAGCTTGGAGGGGAGGCACTTGGAAGCCTTAGCTTAGCATCATTCTTGGAGTTTAGTCATCATCTAAGAGGAGGTAAAATCTCAAGGACTTCATCCTTGTACATTTTTGAAAGTTTCAAGCATGCTTGGGTTGTTGAGAGGTTGATGAAACCTTGACTTATGTGGTAGATGAATGTGTATTGCTAAGCTTCAATAAGTTGTTTTGTTGGTTTAAGTTGTGGGTGGGCTCTTGGATTCCCACTAAATATGTGCATTTGTTTGCTAGATGATTAAATGGTGTTATATTAGTGCATTATGTTTAATGTTGGTTGTTAAAAGTTGGAAGAAAACCTTAGGGAAAAAAACCGGCTAGAGGAAGAGGAAATTGGGGGTGAATTTTCTGATTTTTGGGTCAAATTTCGTGGCTGTATTTTTGGCTAGTTTAAGGGCTGAAGTTGATGTTTAAATGTTGAATGTTAAGCTGTTATTTTTCCCCACAAAAAGCCCTTCAAGAGTTGATGCAATTAGGGTTACTAATTTGGAAGTAAAATCTGGAAAATGGAGGCATTATGCTGTCCGAATTTTATGAGACTATTTCGTGATAATTTTGCTAAAAGATGTGACAATTTTTTATCATCATTAGGTTAAGGGAGACTAATACCCACTTAGGGTCGAAATTGAAGTTAAATGGCAGTAGTATATGTTGGTTATAAGAGATGAGAAGTGGATGAGTTGAACTTCATCGGTTTGAGAAGGTTCAATGAGCGAACTTTGGGCACGTAGAAAACTGCCTTCCCATTTGAATTTTTGGTTGAATTTTGGTATGAACTTAGCCTATATATGGAAGTATTGGTGTGCTGAATTTGGTAATTTTTAGACATGAAACCATCACTCAAACAGGGCTTTAAACTCTGTCCTGTAAGTTCGAAACCCAGAAATTTCAAAAATGTGAACCCCCTCTGTTTGAACTGTTATAATTTCATGCTCGGGTGTCAGAATTGAGTTCCGTCAGTGGCTGTTGAAACTCCTTATGTATTACTATATTGCGTATGAATTTCAAAGGCTAACTAAATTTCTGTAATTTCTGGAGAATTTTCAAAGTAATGTGGATGGCCAGCCTGATATGCCCTGTCTCTGTACTGTAGCTGTCTGTTGAACGAAAATCTGGGCTAATTCCATCCAGAATTTTAATTAAATGTCTTCTACAAAGTTTTAGAGCTTTCAAAGAGGTTTCCAAAGGTACCAAATGTGCAAAATTCTGACTTGTATAACTTGAGTTATGATTTTTCAAAATTTTCATCTCGAATTAGGAGATTGTCGAACTTTTTGCTTTTGGAAATAAATTTGGTCGGGGAACTAGGAAAACTTATTTTTGTTCTCTTTTAATTATTTTAGAGCAAAGTGCTGATTTTGCAACTGATCAAAACTTGGACTCCGACCCCTACTTTGTCGGTGAGTTTTCCAATGCATGTTTATTGCTTTAATTTACGAACTTAGTGCGTGAATGTGCTATGTGACTTGTTACGTGCTTATGTTGAAACTTGAAACTGTTGAACCACTCACCTAAAGGAGAGTATACTTTATTGCTCCCTTTTTGTAGAGTCGGTAATTTATTTGTTTGCATGTATTGAATTTGGGAAACGGAAATGTGTTAGACAATCTCTCTTGGCCGAGTGCCTTGAGTGATTCTTAATTCTCATTCCGTTAAAATTTTTGGCATGCGGGCTTGTGAGGGGAGTTTGGTGGTTGGAGTTTGGTGAAGAGTCGTCTACTTGGATTGAAAGTCGACGGAGTGTTGACTACTATAAATGCTCGGGAAATGTGGAAATTGGCTCCTGAGAGCCCCCGTATCCTCAATGTGTGTGAACTCGATTTGTCTACATATTTTATTTATTTACTTTTACTTTTATCGTTTTAAGTGCATGTGCATGAATTTTGGAAACTCACGAGCTTTTTAGCTCACCCCGTTCCCCGTTTGTTTTCCTTAAGTGTGAGAATCCCAGTAGCTAGGGCTAGTGTCTTGATCTTTTGAACTTTTGTCTTGAGTATGAAGTAAAATTTTGTATATTTGTTTGGTGTTGAGTACTTTAATCTTATGGAAGTGTATTAGCTTTGGCTCGAGGGTTGTGAATATTCTAAATGGACGATTGTAATTTTAAGTTTAAATGCCCTTTTCAGTTTTAATATTAATGTTGTGGTGTTTGGTGAAATTGCACGTTTAAGTTAGTATTGATTTGAATGCTTGAGTCCTGGCGAGAGTTGGGCAGACAGCCCGCTAACCCCTCTGGTTAGCCTTAGGGGGAGGTGGGGCTGTTACAATCTCTCTCGTCTCTCGGCTCTCACAAGGGAAGAAAAGGAAGAATTGAAAGCTTTTCATTGTTCATAGTTGACCAAGAAACAAATCCACTCTTGCTCCAATAGTATTCACTATTCAAGCCACTCCGTCATGTTTTTATGTTCCCCCTTAATTTATCTACTACAACTAACTTGTCCAACTTAATCCTAGCTCAATTCTAATCCTTTAAAGTTTAACCCTAGTCCATTCTTCACCAAAATCTTAAGTTCCTCGACATAGCTCAAAATTTGAACTTAACACTAATCGGACAAACATTGGAATTTTAATCAAGTGAAATAATCTAACTATGATAAATGTAAACTTCATAATTAAGAATCATGAAATTTCGTATAAACACATAATTTACTTATTTTTACAATTATTTCACAATTTAATTTTTTTTTGAAAAATACACAAAAATAAGAAAGAAAATAATAATAATGAAAATAAGATAATAAATTTTGAGACCCTCACATATAGAATACGAAAGGATGACGAATGATCAACAAAGGATTCAACACTCCTAATTATAGGAGAGATATACCTATGGCTAGTTGTAGGAAATGATAAATCAATAAATCTCTGCACAGAGTGGAAGTGGAATTAGAAAGTAAGTTTCTAGTTTTAACTTCAAGTAGTTATATTTTGAAGACAAGGAAGCAAAAAATAGCATAAGATAAAAAGGAGGATGAAAAAAATTTCCTCTATGCTAAATGGGATATGTTATGGTGAAAGGATATTAGTTACACAGAAACTAGTTCATGGGAAGATATAATCAAAGCACTTGACTTTTCTCAAGACTTGGGTGGTCATGATACATTGTTGGATGTCAATTATTATCTATGAATACGAATTGATTAATTAGTTGAATTAATGATAAATTAAAAGAGTTTAATTTATCTTACCTAATTGAATCAATGGGGTTATGTTCAAGTTCATTGCCAAGTTCTATGAGAATCTATTGGGTTACACACAATACATCATCCTTTATAAGGATTAAAATGGTATTAAGTGAGACTTAATGAGTTAAGAATGAGATACTTAAGGGCCCAATTTGTAAAAACAAATGGGATTCAAGGAGTTAAAAGGAAATTACCTAACCCTACTAAGTTAAAAAGTTCCCTATAAATATTCCCTTTACACTAAAGAGCAACTATTCCTTTTAGTGTGATAAGAGAAGATAAAATCAAGTGGGCAAAGAAAAGGAGAGAAAAATCAGATTTTCCTCTCATTTCTCTTACACTAAAAAAGGTCTAAATAGTGAGTTAACACTCAATTTCTCGTGTATTCATTTCCTAAGAGGTTCTCCATGAGAAGGTGGTGGTGTGGACTACACTAGAGGCCGAATATTTGGATGGCTTGATGGTGGCTTTTCCTTGGATTGAAACACCTTTGGAGGCTTCACGTAACCTTAGTGGAAGTGTTGACTCAATCATCCATCCATTTGCAAGTAAGTGTTTCTTCTTAAGGTAATTATCTCCCAACTTATAAGTTAGCCATAAGATCTTTCAAGTAGATCCATGGAATTGGAAACAAAATTTTAAATTTTACTTTCGCTGCCTTGTATGTTTCTTATTTGTTTCCTTTCATTAAGATATTCAATGACTTGCAAGATTCCTTTTCTTGAGAGAACCTATTTGATCAATGTGTAAGAGCTGAAGGATAGAGAAAGCAAAGGTTTCTCATTAGCTTGGTGAATGGTTTGTACAAATTACAATCATGTTATATGGTCTTCCATTGCCATGGATTAGATGCTTAAAAATTTTGATTTTACACATTAGTGATTTTAACTTTATCCTATTGTTGGCCTATACGAAATATTCTTGTTAGATGAATGCTGCATTATTGAGTTAAATACTTTTTGCTGATTATACTAGTTGAAATTTTACTAATGAAAAGTAGTTTGAACCAAAGTTTATTAGTTTCATGGTACTACAACTTTAAGGAGCACAAAAAAATGGTTCCCCTTTAGACGACTTGAGAAGATTGGCAATCCATATCCAATTCTAATTTCAAAATTTTGCAGTTTAAATAATTTAAGATGAGCAATATGCCAAAAATTATTTGTGTAGATTTTGTATGTTCATTGCTCTAATCTATATACATATATGTGTACCAGGTTTTAGAATCACAAACAACATTTGTAACTCCATAATTTACCGAAAAATAAATTGCATGTTGCAATTCTATTATTTTCTGCCCATTAAATATGCGTAACCTCTGTTTTATCAATTAGACGGAAATGTCTTTATAGCCTAACATCGATTAAGAAGCTGTTCAAAAAAAATTTGTTTGGATGGCTTCAGTTGCTTGAGTTCTATAATTCTTCAGTTCAATTTGCTGATTCCTTTAATTTCATTTTATATGATTTGATTTGCTTTTTTTTTTTAAATGACTTTCTGCTCTTAATTTGTCCATCCACGTAGTTTAAAATTGTAGTTTCTGTGTGTTCGTATTGCGAAAGTATGATAAGGAGTGTTTTAGTGTTTCTGTCTATGTAAAAGTGATGTGTTTCCATCTAAAGAATTCAAGAAGTAAATGTGTGTTTATCTATGTCAAAGTGTTTTAGTATGTGAAAATATATTTTTATATGCAAAAATGGAGAAACATTATGAAGGGACCTTTCTATCAACAAGCAAACATAATTGGCATCTATAAACTAATCATATCTTGCAACTAAATAATGAACGGTCCCGCATGATCAAGATTAGAAATTACACAAGCTAGATGGCGGACGTCCATGACATTGCACTTCTGTTAAGTTAAACATTTTAGGATGCCTACCACCTTCCGTATGAAATTTTTTGAAACATTGGTTTGTCTGCTCACTTGCCCATATAAATAATTAGGCTAAAGAATTTTCAACATCTCTTGTCTCACTCATCGCACTCAATTTAATCTTTCTAATAAAAATAAATTAGACTATGAACTTGTTTTTTATACTTATAATCATTTAAAGAAACAACTTATATAGAAACCTATTGTTTCATTTTTATTTGAAATAACAATTTATTTATTTTGATATTTGCTCATTTGTTTTTTCTTGTACATAGAATTTAGGTGCATTTTTTGACAAAGATTTGAGTATTAGCAGCCAGTTAATCTAGAAAAATAAGAAAATGACAAATGAAAAAGATTTATTAAAATTCATTTTCTTTTCTATGGTATTTATTTTTCATTTTAATGTTTTTCCATCTACTATACAAAAATTTTGTTATGGGAAGTTTAATTTTTTAAACATAAAAAATTTAATTGTTTGTAACTTGTCTCAATACAACATGGTATTATTTTTTTATTATTGACAAATATAAATTTTTGTGACTATATATTAAAATATTATAGAATTAAACGAATAAGCCCGTTCTTACAAAAAAAAAAAAAAAAAAGAACGCGTCAGATGAAAAATACTAACAAGGCACAAGACAAATATACTAGATACAAAATGCATTTACAAGTCATTGATTGCTTGGACAAAATAAAACTAGTAATTTCTAGTCATATAAAATGATATAAGACTCAATATCCAAGCATAAATAAAGAAGACAATTCTAGCATATTTTCGCTTTAGTACAAGAATCAATCATCTATTTATTGTCCACATTTTCTTCAAATCCATTTTCACATGGTATGGCAAATTGGCGCATGGCAAGTCTTTGGTCATAATTCATATGAGACTTCCAATATGATTTAGGCCCCGTTTGATAACACAATTCAGCACTTAAACTTAATAGATTCAGATCTTAACATGTTCAGACCGTTTGATAACCGAAAATAGAATATCTGAATGAATTAAGTGGCACTGAATTTTCTAGGTAAAACTTGCTCCCAAAAATAAGTGATAAGCTATTCACTTATCACTGAATGTCATATACATTCAAATGTATTAGATTTAGCACTTAATAATTCAATCACTTAATGTATTTAGACTTCAAACTTTAGATTTCAGACTCCAGTTTTTATACTTCAGTTTTATCTAACGCACCCTTAGTATTGTTGATTGAGGTACTGCTGCCCTACCAATTCTTTATTTTGTATTTTTATTCTCAATTGAGCTTTTGAATCTACAATTTTTATTCATTTTTTTCCTTCTTGATATAGGATTTAAAACATTATTTTCAATCACTAAAAATTCATTTTGACTAGTTTTTTTGTGTAAATAAAGTTGAATTCACTATCATAGACATATTGTTATAATAACTAGTAATTTCAACTCTAGCAGAATATAAGTGAAGGTTGCAATCTCTTCAGCAATATCATCAATAGCTCCTATATTCATAATAGCAAAAGATTTTTTTTGTGAACCTATTGAGACGAGTTGTTATCAAAGAAGATAATATATTCTTTTTCGGACGCTATAATCCTCAAATCCAAACTTAACCTCTGCAGTTTTAATACAGTTACTCAAAACAAATTGCTGCAGTATACCAGTAAATGCAAATTTTGTATGTAATATTCTTAAGTTATGACAGCATAACCATCTCAAAATCTTAGATTTTGACAGTTGCAAACAATATGTTGATTAGATGAATAAAACTGTATAGCATTTAATCTTTTAATCTCACCTCTTTAAAGAGTATAACTATGAAGAGTCCCTTGAATGCTTACACTCACTATTTCTTCATATATAGAGTTCAACATTTCCTCTTGAAATCTAAAAAATATGGTTGCTGTCTAAACACTTGTTGTATAATCTAAAATTTCACAATCTTTAGTTAGAACTTCTAACCAGCGTAACCCTTATAATTATTCCTAGTCTCACCATTTCGCATATCAGCTAATTTACTTTCATATTGATACAAAAATTCAGTAAGACACATTCTTGTGTTACCTATTTGATTAAATACGTGATTTGTACTTTTCATTCCTTTGAGTAGACTTAATATCAGTAGAAAAAATATCATGACTAAGTGTTGGCTACCAATTTCTTCTCAATTATACAATTTTTGAAGCTACGTACTCTTACCATAATCTAGTCCTCAATCATCTGCTTCCATATTAGTTCAAAATCTATCTCAGAATCACCATTTGGTAATAATTTATCAAAACACTTTTCTTTAACTCTAGGCTATTTTAACAAATGCGAAATACTTTTAGAAGCGTTATTTTCAATATGCCACTCACATAAATGATGAATAGTAGAAAAAAATAATTTCAACTACAAAACAAATGGCAGGAGCTTGACCAGTGAATATGATTTTTGGTGTCTCCTTATCCATTGAGTGTAAGAATGCTCTAAAAAATCAGACAAATAAAGATGCAGACTCATTAGGTATGAATGTACATCCAAAAAAACTATTTTTTTTCCATGATTGTTCATCCCTACAAATGAAGCACAAATCATGTCATATGTGTTTGTACGATAGATAATGTCAAAAATAATCACATCATTATAGCATTCATAATACAATTTTGATATGTCATCTCTTCAAAACATATTACATATATGTCCTTCATCATTTACTTGTAAAGTGTAAAAGAATTGGATATCTAAACTTACATAATCATCTCTTACACATATTTACACACACAAAATGATTTTTATCTTATGAAAACTATACACTTCTTTAAATAGACAATTGTATTCAATTATACATTTTTTATCTTATGAATTTCTTTGTGCTAGAATCAGCCTTCAATTAGAAAACTACTCAATACAAAATCAAACTCTAATAAAAAAGTTTGCTTGGTATGAAAGTAAATTTCCTTGTGCTACAATGAGATTTGAATAAAGTAGTGCTAGTTCCTTATGCTAGAATCATATTTTAATTGAATAATGCTAGATATATCCTAATAATTTTGGACTATCACTAGATAATAAAATGAAATTGTTTCTCTCCTGAATAATAAGTTCTAATTATTCAGTTACACTTGTAATTTTGATATATGGTAATCTGAGTATTTCCTTGCACCACATTTGGACTTGCAATTAAGATCTTTCACTAGATATAAGTGTCTTATTTTTCTAGTAAAATGAAATTAGTGTGTTTTTTCCCTAGTAAAATGAAATTAATTTCCCTTGAATAATAGGTAATTTCAAGTGTTTCCTTGCACTGAATCCTTGGACTTGCCTTTGCACCTAGATCTCCTCTTAGAAAATTTTGCCATCCTTTGTCTTGATGCTCACCCGATAATGCGTTCACAACACAATATACCATTGATTTAGGATATTAACCGTTGATTGGTATACACTTTGCAGGCCAACTATCATATGTAAAGCATTCGATGAGTAGTTTCTATATTTTCCTTAGCTTCAAAGATCATATAGACCTCCAACTGGCAATTGAGCTGTATAGTAAAGCTAAACATCTATCAATCTATCCCAATATTTATTTTACACCATCAATCGATCCTAAAATCTTATTCAATACATACTTGGTCCTAGTCCAAAATTTAGGTAGTGGTCACTCCAATGACAAGAGTTTGAATTGAATCAATCATCATTTAAGTACATCATTAGCACTACTGAAGCAACAAATAATATGAAAAGTGAAACCATCATCTGAAATCCAATAAAGTCAACTCTTAACCCTCAAAGCAAGTTGATCTAGATCTTGCTATTGGAAATGCCATTTATGGAACGCGTTTCCAACTATTTGACCCAAGAGTGCAAATTTGGACTATATATTTTGGATAAGAAATTTGGATAATTTTGAACTCTTTGCCTGACTTGTTTCAATTAAATATTTTGGATGAAACGATAGCACGTCTTCTACTCAAATCATTTCACCAGCTCTCTGATGACAAAGTTGTAAAAGCAATCAGATTACTAGAAAAATGGTTTACCAAATCTTTGATGACCAAGTTATAAAAAGCAATCAAATTATTGAAGAGAGATTTTGTGAGAACCCTAAAATTTCTCATGCATAATTCACTATTTAATTCATTTAAGTGCATCATGTTCCCTTTAGTATAGTTATTTTGTATTGAATTAATTCAAGAACCAATAGGGTGTACTTGTATGTTTTAATCCCTAGTAAGTGTGGAATTACACGATGACTTCTAAGCCTAAACTAAACTTGAGGGAGTTAAAACATAATTAAGTGAGAGTTCAGAGATAGACATACCTTGAGCCTTTGCCACTTGTCATCATCTAAGTGATTCTTGACCAAGAAAAGGTTTAGTTAAATAACCAAGCTTCCATTCATTTCATTCCTAGTCTTCATTTTGTCTAGGAGGAGAGAGGGAGGCCGGTCCTTAGAGAAGAAAGAGAGAGAGAGAAACTCCAAAACTCTAGCTTTGATTTCATGCTTAGCTAGTGAGAAAACAAAAGAGAAATCACCTAGGTAATCATCAATCATACTTCAAGTTTGGTAGATGGAAGATAAGGCAACTTGGGAGGACTTCTTTGCTAGTTTTGGTGCAAGGTAAATTCTTTTAAACCCTAGGTTGATGATGTTAGATTGAAGGTTAATGAATGTTTAAGTTTTGTTTGAGGTTTTAGACGCTTAAAAGAAAGATTGCTTGGAAAGGTTTCTATTAGTAGCAATTTTTTTGAAGTAGGTTTGGTTAATTGCCTACTAGTTGTTTGATCTTTTGTCAAGGTTGTTATTGGTGATGTTTGTATTGGTTACTCTTGGTCAACTTGTATGAATTACACCCTAGAGCATGCTAAGAACAAGTTTTAGTATAGTTGTTATGGAATTAGAATTTTTAGTTAGTGTGGACAACTAAAACCTAAAAATTATCTTGCTAGGCTGGTTGAAGTCAAGAAAGGCATAAACAGCCTTAATTGTAACTACCCCACCTCCCCCTAAGGCGAACCAGAGGGTTCGGTGGACCACCTGCCCAACTCTCGCCAGAACTCACTCGCTTGAATAACTAAAAACACTTCGAAAGTAAATGTAAATAACCATTCCAAATCAAACCACAACTAATAACATTACTAAATCCAACTTACAACTCAAATTCTCAAATTACAGTTCAATATACTTAAGGTACAACCACAAATTCATCTTACAAACCCAAAATATCAAATTTAGCATTTCAAGGCGAAATTCAAAAGATACGTTCCAACCCTAACTAATCATGTCTTCACTCGGGTTCTCGATCCCTGTTAAAGAAAACAAATTTAAAAGAATGAGCTAAAAGCCGAGTAAGTGCCAAAAGACTTGCAATTCACGTAAAACAGTTCAAATCATACTTCAAGTTTCAAAAATTTAAAACATGTAGATAAACGCATAAATGGGTATTGCCTGGATATACCAGGTAAACTACTCGAGGGACATCGCCCAACGAAGTAGACTAGTCGAGGGATTTTGCCCAACGACGTCACAATAATCCATTGAAACTACTTGAGGGATTTCACCCAACGAAATAGACTAGTCAAGGGATTTCGCACAACGACGTCACAATAATCCACTGAAACTACTCGAAGGATTTCACCCAACGAAGTAGACTAGTCGAGGAACTTCGCCCAACGACGTCACAATAATCCACTGAAACTACTCGAGGGATTTCACCCAACGAAGTAGACTAGTCGAGGGACTTCTCCCAACGACATCACATTTGTCACAAGATAGCACACTATTTATTTTAATTCCCAAAATCACATGAAAAGGAGAAAACACTCACGTGGTAGTTCAAATCATGAAACAGATCAAGCATATTTCTTATGAAATTCAAATCTTTCAAATAACCCAAATTCATTTCAACAAGTCATTTCTTTGCAAACCATAGCAAGGTTTTCATTTTGAGAAGGAGTTGGGACACTCACCACAAGTCGGTGAAATAGACGAGCAAGCAAGAAGATCAAACTTCGGTAGTCGGGTTACCCTCAACGAAGTCTGGGTCACCTGAGTCAAAGTTTAACTATCACACACTGGCCAAACAACTAAAACTCAACACTAAACTTAAACTACTTAAAATCATCTAAGGCCAAACTATCGCAGTTCCTTGTTCAGTCCATATCTTAGGTTACATTCATCGAAATTAGGCAAGGTCTATGGCTATGGAAACTAGACTCGGAGTACTACAATTCATTTTGTAAAGTGAGCAAAAGTACGACATAAGAAGTCGCAAGGAGCATAAATAGGCAAATCAGTCTTGAAAAATGGCCATCTTTGCCAATTTTGTGGGATTAATAGAAAATGATTTAGCATGCAAGCCATATACCGTTGGAACGCCCTTGAAGTCTAGTTTCTAACACCACCAACGGCGCTCAATTTCTACTCCCGAGCACGAAATTATAGCCACTTAAAGTTGGGTCAGTAAGCTGCCTGATAGCTTGGTTTTCCAGGTTTGAAAAGCTATATTTGGAACAACATTTGGGTAACGAAATGATACTGGAAAAACACCAAATTTTGCAAGCATAAACCTCATAACGGAAGGTAGTGATCCAAGCCCCCAAAGTCGACTGAAATTTGAACTTCTATTCTGCCATACGAAATTCTTTTCTTTTACAACCTTTGGTTCATCTAAAACAACCCTCATTCCATTCCATTTTCAAAACCAAGATTCTAACAACATTTCTTGATCAAATGGAGGTTACGTGATGGCAAAATTTCAGACCAAAACCACACTAAAACAGAACAGCCCAAGTGGACAGAATTGAAAGCAGATTTTCCAGTTTTCGCAGCATTCTTTGAAAAACTATACTAGAGCTATATAAGTCCAAAATTTATGAATCTTATACTGTTGGAAAATAAACTCAGTGAACTAAAACTCTCGAGAAGACACTTATACAAGATTCAAATCAAAAACCAATCAAATTTCAGTTTAAAATCGCTGCTACAGTAATAACAGGACATAGCAGTTTTGATTTTCAGTCAATTTTGAAAATTCACCAAAATTCGTAGAATTCAAACTAACCCCTTGAAATTTATCTCACATAAAGAACTTGGAGTCTTGTTTCAAACGCAACAAATGGAATTCAATTTGGACTTTCCTACGCCAAGATACAATAGATTTAAGAAGACTGTTTCATCAATCCTGCTACCCGAAATTCCAGATTGCAGGGTTGAAAAGAATGGTTCATTTGGCCAACAAAAACCGATTATAAAATCAACAAATTTTTTTTGCACTAAAACTTCAGTATATAAACTAGGTCTGTACCAAAATTCAGCACAAAATTCACAGGAAAAGTCAGTGATCTAAGCAACCAAAACAGGGCAGCATTCAATTCCTTTCCTCTCGGTTTTTCTCCTCTTTCTCTCTTTCCTAATTTCTAACTCCATAACTCATCACAAACCACAAACATATTCCATCACATACATATATATCATAATAGCTAATCATTAAGAATTGTGGAAATTCATAGAGCCCACATAATCATCCAAATTCAACACAAAGGCAAACAAGGAGCTGCAAGCTCCAAAATCAACCAATGGAAGCCAAGAACTAGGGTTTCATGGAGTCATTTTTACCTCTAATAGTTCAAGAGGAAACCTTTGTTGGTGGTGTGCCTAAGCTCCCAAAAGGGTCAAGCAAGATCTCCAAGAAACTAAGCCCTCAACCTCCAAGAATCTTCCTTTCCTCAAGTCTTCTACTAAGCTTGAAGTTGGTCCATGGTTGAAGCAAGATTGGAAGCAACACTTAAGCAAGATTTGGAGGAAGAAAATGAAGCTCAAACTAAGGGAAATGGGGGAGGGGGAGTTAGGCTGATGAGAGGAAGAAGAGAGGGGGATTTTGGGGAGTTTTTGGTAAAGTGAAAATGTGAGAGGAAGAAGAGATTAAAGCTTTGCTTTATTGTGCCCAAAAGTCAACTTTAATTTGTGGCCCAAAATGCTCCAATTGGAGTTTAATCCTAATCACTCACTTCTAATCCCTCAATTAGCTTTTCTTAATCTACTAATGATGATTCTTATTCTCCAAGATTACGTCACTCTCAGTCCAGATATTTGCCACGAAAAACGTGTCTTTCTCATTTTTCACAGTTGAGTGCAAAAAATTAAGTGAAGGTTAAATAAGGTTTTAAAATAAAATGAGGTAATTTATAGTGTAATTGCAATTAAAATGATTTAAATCAATTATTCAGAGAAAATAAATAAATATTTAAATAAATAGGTCAGATAAAATAAATTTTCGGGTCCTCACAACCTTCCCTCCTTAAAAGAATTTCGTCCTCGAAATTCACATTCTCTATTCAAATAACTCTAGATAATTCTTCTTCACCATATTCTCTTTCAACCCTTAATGTCCAATTCACTAAACCTATTAACAACTTTCGCCTTCCAATCCCAAAATTCACAATCCCTACGTACCAAGATCGTAATCAAACTCGTCCTCACGGTGTTCTAATTCTTCAAATCATAAGGCAATCTAATGGGTTTTAGGTCTACACCACCAATAAAGGTAAGGTTCATAAATGTATGGCTTGAGATCAGCCACTACTTTAGCTAGTCAATGAGAGATGGTAGTACCTTCAACAACTTCAGTTGGATTTGGGCTTTCTTGATGATTAATAGCATATACCATGGCTGGAACCCTCGATTGTTTTCCCACGGTGCTGATTGGAGTTAGTGGTCCATCCATCCGGTCTCCACTTCTCTCTTGGGCCTTGGGGCATGTAGCTACCCGATGCTCACTACTTCCACATTTCAAACATTTCCCTTCTTTCCTCCAACACCTGTCCTTCATATGATTTAGTCTCCCACAAAAATTGCAACACAAACCGGGAGTTAATGCTTCGTTGCGGGGGACTCCATGTCCTTTCCACTTGGTAACCCATGAGAGGTGCCCCTCTCGACTCTCCTCGACGTTCTAGAGGTGTTCACTTCACTTATTTCTCTACTAAACTTGGGAGGTGGAGCATTCACATCTACTGGTTCATGACCACTACTAGGAGCATTTCTTTTTCTTGCATTGAAAGCCCTCACTTGAGCCTTCGCATTTTCAATTCTTTGGGCCTTCTCGATCGCGTCACTAAAACTAGTAACTTGAGCTGCCACCAATCCTTCTTGTATCTCTACTTTTAATCCCTGTACAAACCTCCTTATTCTTCTCTGCTCAGTTGCCACTAACTTAGGGGCAAATCTCGACAATTTAGTGAATAGTGTCTCATACTCTGAGACACTTAAAGTCCCTTGCCGGCACCTTATAAAATCGTCTTCTCTCTTCTCTTGGATTAGCGGAGGGAGGAACTTAGCATTAAATTTCCCGAAAAAGTTCATCCAAGTCCTAGGGATTTGTTCTCTATCCCACTTGGCTCTTATCATATTCCACCAGGATCGGGTGGCTCCCTCAAATTGAAATACGGCAAAAGCTACTTGCCTTTCCTCAGTGTAGTGTAAAGTAGCAAAAATGTCAGAGATTCTCTCTAACCAACCCCTCAAACTATTTGGGTTGGGTCCTCCCAGGAACTTAGGTGGGAAACCTTTGGAATCGTTCTAAGGCCTTATCCTCACCACCCTCGGGGCCTAGAGGTTGATTTGCAAGTCCAAGACCTTGTTGGTTAGCCATACGCTCTAGAATATCTATCATGTGGTTAATAGCAGTTGCTACTTGTTCTCCAACCTCAACCCTAGGCTCACGGTTTTGGTCAACTGCTGACCCCTGATCACCTCCCATATTTTGGGGTTGTCTAACCTTTCTCCACAGCCCTCATCCTCCCATGCCCCACTCTCCCTTGGGCATACCCTAGGTATGTTGCCTAGCTCTCGCCAGGGACTTCGGTCAAGCAATCAATTCAACTAGGGTTTGGTAAGACGTAGGATATAACCTTAAATATAGACCAATATAGCTTACAACCATACATCCATCAGGGTTCGATCCACAAGTGCTTACCATAATCATTCGAAAGAAATCCCAAACATTGTCATCATCATCAAAATAGATACATGAATACATCAGTCATTTAAAGGTTTCAAACTGGCCTTGTACTTCCATCAGCACTCAACTTAATACCTGGAAATCCTGGGAAGGGAAAATATAAGGGGTGAGTTTCTAAACCCAATGAGAGTCCCAAAACACATAACAGCTAAGCACATAGACATAACAAGCTTTTGAAGACAGTAATGTTCATATAGGACCAGTTTTCAAGTACGGTAATTTTTTTCCATTTAAGGAAAGTTGTGAAACAGTAAATTTCTTTTCACATAACAGGTTTAAGAAACAATAACAGTCACAGTAGAAAGTCATGGTGCTCATTGAACCAGTCAAACAGGAACAATCATAGTGGGAGGATACAGTGCTCATTGAGCCGGTCGTGAGTTCTACGGTCAATCTTTACTTTCTCATTCTCCAACCCCTTACCCCCAACTTTGGGCCCAAAAACCAACAGTCGGTAGGTGATGTACACTCGAGGTAACCTTAATAAATTCCTGGTCCGTCGGCGACGACCAAACCCATTGCGGCTCGGAATAGGCCGACTCGCCTCTGGAGTTTGGGATCCCGCCAACGGTCATGCTGGGGTTGACATACGTGCACAATTACAGTGGTTTAGTTTTGTTGTTTGAGGCGGGGACAACCGACAATCAATTTCAACCTCGAGCCCCTGGGAGAGTGCAATAGTATACACACGCCTTTAGGGCGAGGGGCCCTGAAAGCCAGTCTCTTCACCTCAAGCCTCGAAAGGAAAACAAGTTTTTATTATTTTTAGAAATAAAATGTACTAAACCACATAAACACATTTGAATCAAGATAAGTAATAAAACTTACTTTACATAAAACCCTAGTTTCATTTATTCAACAATAAATCACATTTAGTAAACAAGTATCAATCAACAACAAGTAACACATAGCAAACAAGAATCAATTAGCAACAAATAGGAACCCTCACAAATCCTTACAAATTATTTCACTTGTAAAAACATTTTTCTTGGAAATAGTGGTAATTCATTTCTTTGCAAATATGAGTCGGGTAAAATATTTCACAAGTCATTTCCAAATAGTAGTAAAATATTTGATTTTAAAAGCGGTTGGAACACTCACCTTAGTCGGATCAAAGTTGGGTTGGTGGGTGAAGCCTCGAGTTTATCAAGACCCTCGTTTGCTTTGCGACGGATCTGAGGTACAAATTTACCATATTAACTTTTAATTATTAAAACCAATTTTGACCAATTCACTTCTTTTATGAAAAGCAAGGATGTATTTAGGTTTAACCAAAAATGTGAGTAAGTTTGAGAGTTTGGGGAAATAGGGTTTAACAAATTTAGTAATTGATACACTAAAGAGTTTTGATAGCGTAATGTATCACCTTTGAATAATTTAGAAATAGTTTGCCTTGGTTAGAAAATTGACTAACGGAGGTTTAGTTCTTTTGTCATAGTACAAAACGAGTTTTTCATGATTTTAATTGGTTTGAGAGACAATTTGATTCCGCTTTTACCTGTTTTGGTCTTGCTAATGTACAATACCTCTGGGATAAAACAAGTTTTATATGTCTGAATTTGAGTTTGTAAAAGTTAAGGTTTTAATCAAATGACCAAATGTTGTAAACGAAAGTTTCATAAGGTGCATCGTAAAACCAGTTTTGCCACAGTTTCTTTCAAAATCGAATGGAGTTCTACTCCTAAGTGCATGATTTTGGAACCGTTAAAACTAGATTCATAGTTCTTTATTTTCTCGAAAACATGAAAACCAATTCGGATCAGAAATCATTCAAATTTGGCCATTAAGTTGTACACAACTTCAACCACCAACATTCAAAGTTCAATGGGCAGCATTTCTAAAATTTTAGAATGGAAGAAGATGTATTTCAAGCATGCCAAACAAGAAATCAAGGGTATCATGGAGTGAATAGAATGCATTTGGAACCAAGAGGTGTGAAACAAATGCGAAATGCACCAAAGTGTTTCTTGGCTGGAAAACTGTTTTTCACTGGCAGTAGTATTTGCAAAATCATAACTCAAATTCCATACATCCAAAAATCATGAAATTTACATACCGGAAACTAGATTGAAAGGCCTAAAACTTTTAGAAAACACCCCTGCGAAAATAAGACCATAAGATGGTCAAATTAGTTGTTCAAATTCTATTTTTAAACCTGAGGAAGAAAACAGGTTTGAATTTCAGCCAACTTTGAAGATTTAATGGGATTTTGAAAAAACGAATTAGACTCTGAAATTTATGGCGTTTAAACTTCTCTAAATGTAGTTTCCAACGCAACAAACAGAGCTCAAATCGGATTTTTCTACATCAAATTGTGCTTGTTTTTCCCAGACTGCTCAAGCAGTCCTGAAAATCCAGAACGTACATAGTTGGAGGAAATTGGTCTTTCTTCCCTTAAAACCTTATATTTTCAACCCAAAACTGACATGCATACATATATATACAAGATACAAGTCATAACAGCAGCACAAAGCAGTAAATAAGTCTCAACAGCTTTCGGTTCTTCATCAAATTTTCAGTAGTAATCTACTAGCTGCAAAACAGCCTTGTGCATGTCATTTCCTTAGCTAAAATTGCAGGTTCTCATGCTTAAACTCCCCATGCAGTAGGTTTTGGGTCTTAGCAACAAGATTTTAGTTCAATATCATGCATTTATCTAGCAAAAACATCACACTAAGGCTACTAATCAAGGCTGGAATTTGCTGAATCAGTCACGGTTAGCTCAAGAAGAAATTTTAATACAAAAATTATCATTAACCATCTAATATTCACTGCAAGCCTCAATACTCAATATATATATACTATACATGATTCTCAAGATCATTTAGCCATAACTCCAGCTTATTTTGCAAGAAAAGTGAAGGTTTTAATACATAAGAAAGCTGGTAGCTTATTGGAATGAAATTTCAGCAACATGCATGGTCATTTCTAGGCTAGATCATAACTCAAAATCAACATGCATGGAGTATTAAAGCTGAAACCATTATTTTGAGTTTGGGAAGCTTAGAGAAACCAAGGACAGTGATTCTTCTCGCAAAACTAAACTTCCAGCAAAGCAGAAAGGATGCAAGCATGCTATAGCAAGATTTTGAGCCAACGATTACATGCATGGCAGTTTCATCAATCAAGATGGCATTTTTGAGTGGTAAAGACAGTTTCCTTAGGCTAAGGAAGATGCAAAACAACCATACCTCCTATTAGATTCAAAACAGAGATATCATGCAAGAAAATGAAATGTTTACAAACTTTAGTTTTGCTGGAATTTTCTCCAGCAGCTATGGAACTTCAAGCAGGAAATTTCAAGCCATAATCATCATCATCATCCATCTACTATCCATGTGCATGAGCTAATATAACATTCAGCAATTCAAGCAATGAAATCAAGCAACAAAACTGAAGTTTTAAGCTGCCAAAACAACCAAGAATTCTGAAAAGTGCAGGCTTCAACAATCGGGACAGCAAGTCTGAAATTTTCTTGGCAGATTCAACTTAAACTAACATGCATGCTCTATTTCTTGTATATACATCAAGAAGAGGTGGTTCAAGGCTGAGTTTACCTTAAGAACTTAAGGATTTGAAGCTGGAAACTAGGAGAAAACCACCAAGCTGAAAGGAAGATGGATGGAAATCAGAATCACCTCCTTCTCTCCTTCCTAAGCTCAGCACCGGGCAGCTTGCAGGATGGACTTGGAAGCTGGAAAATTTCTCACAGCTCTCTCTCTCTCTAATCTTCCTAAAGAACCAGCTGAGGTTTCTTCACTCAACACTCAAGCTTTGGACTAGCTTTTGGAATGGAAAGATATGTTTTCTCAACCTTTCAAGCTTCACTTGGAGCAAGGAATAGAAGAAACTGATTTGAGGGAATTTTCAAGACAATGTGGACAAGAATGGAGGCTGAAATGGTTTTGTGATTTATTTGCTGGCCTTGGTTGCATGGTTAATTCTTGGAAGATGAGGGGTAAAATGGTCTTTACAAGATTTTTTGACAAATGGCACAAGGAAGTTGCCACTTGTTGTTTCATTGCATGAAGCTAAATGCTTCAATTTGACCCCAATTCTTAGGTACTTGTATTATCTAGAACCAGAATAATTTCTATGCTTATTAGATTAAAGTCTCGGGATAAATTTAGGGTAAAATAATTTATATATGCTAAAAGAAATAAAATTCTACTTATAAAAATTAATACATTTAAAATAGATTAGGAAAAAATTTTTCCGGACCCTACATACCCTCTTCACCGTCCATGATCTTTTCAAGAACCAACATTAATATAAATGCAAAAAAATAAGTATTACAAATGAAATTGAAGCGTGAGACATAAAAAAGATATTAGAGCTTTTATAACAAGAGAATAGGTACTCAATTATATCACAAAAGTATATTCATTTTTTTTAAAGGAAAGGCATACCAAGTCCGCGTCACACTTACAAATAGAAGTAGGTAAGGAAATAGTAGTTAGAACAATTATACATGCATGCAATTACAGGGATGAGAACCATTCAGTGGTTTTCTCACACAATAGGGTGCTCGGTATTCCATCTTCTAATCTCTCTACCCGCTAGAGGTTGGTGTCATATTATTACGGGATGCTTCATAAGCGAATTGTGGATAATACGAGAAATCTAACACTAAAATCCACAGTAACTTACATTTTCAAGCACCAAAATAAGAGAAAGTCAATTCACCTCCATGGTTGGCCACCCAAGAGAGATCAATCAACTCAAGTCTGTTCTTGCGACAACCTTAGTAGATTACACAATCCTACTGTAAAATAACATCCAGTAACTCAAACCATCCCCACAGTTTGTCTCTTCCTTTAATCATGTGACTGTATTGAACTCTTAAAACTATTCCCCAAAATCATTGGCATATTCTTTGATTCCTACTACAATAGCACCTGCAAGTTCTTAGATGCTTTGCTCTACCTTCTCGAGTCCTTTATACTTGAATTGGGACAAATCCATTAAGCTTTTGAAAG
Organism: Gardenia jasminoides; assembly: GCA_013103745.1. Taxonomy (NCBI): domain Eukaryota; kingdom Viridiplantae; phylum Streptophyta; class Magnoliopsida; order Gentianales; family Rubiaceae; genus Gardenia; species Gardenia jasminoides. The sequence goes on from CM023095.1 coordinate 35,751,541, forward strand.
GAAATACAGCAGACTTCAGAGTTACAAAATTCTCTTCAAATTCGGGGTTTACATACTAAAATTACAAGTTCACAATTCTTTCAAAACTTGAATTTCTTTTCGACCGTGCAAAATTCGGTGGTAGAATATATCACACATGGTGAAAAACAGTTTGGAAAACCTCCTTTTCTGGTCTCTTGAGTAATCCTCAAAACTCGATAATTTTACCGCTCTTTAATTCAAAATATGAGTAGGAATTTGTATCAAAGAGTGACATTTTCAAAATATTTAACACATGTATTATTCAGTTCAATCATCGTTGAAAATAAAGGCTAGACATTTAGTTTTCTTTTGAACTGAAATTAAAGGGCCGCCTCGCAGGTTACACAAGTGGGAAGGCGCACTTTGTTCTTTTGTAACGCCCCACTTTATCAAAACCATCACGGAAGTATCAACTAATAGATTTTCCTTAAGTCTCTCACATAATCTTTTAGCTTCAATGCATAGCATTACCTAGTTCTTTTTCCGCAATCCAGCAGAAACTTAGGTAATGTGATCCCACTTTAATCCTGGATTGCCGTGGCCTCAGTTGCACTATCAGCCTCAGCAATCCTTAGTCGGTATGCACTAAGCCTCCAATCTAGGGATTTACCTCCCAGGGGATCACAGAGCCTAAAACTGAGAGTACCACCTTGTGACCCACTAAACTAATGCAATGTGGCAGCATT
>CM023095.1:35753247-35957347 GCA_013103745.1 Gardenia jasminoides
TTTCAATATTTGAACTAAGTGTTCATTAAATTAATGTTCATTGAATTAGTCTTTACTGTAGTATTGCTTGTTAAATTAAGTGTTTATGGCATGATTCTTTAAGGGATTACGGTTTCTTGTATCCTTTTAAATGAAAAGATTCTTAAATATTTTCAATGTGAATGTGTGACCATGTTCTCGACTTACACGTTACTCTTTTAAAGATTCAAATGTTTTTACAAAATGCTATTTAATTCAAATGTCCATGAATTTGATAAAACGTGAATCTTCTTGTTTTCACTGAACATTCACTGAGCTTCTAGCTCACCCCAAAATGTTTTATTTTCCCCTCCACAGGGCTCAAGATGAAGGAAAGCATATGTGGTGATCTTTCTTAGCGTGACTGGTCGAATTATCTCTTATGCTAATTGTAACCTTGGACGGTTAGACATTTGGTGTATTTGGACTAGTTGGAAATGTATTTATTATTTTGGAGATCTTGCATTTGTAGTTGAGATGCAGTAATATGATTGAGAAATTGTAGTGGTGCTCAGAGTTGGGCATGCGTCCGCCCGAACCTCTAGTTTGCCTTGGGAAGGTGGGGTCATCACAGTTTGGCCATTATCATAGACAAATTTGCAACTCAAAACTGCCTAACATTTTAGTTTAAACTACTGGAAATTTCAGCATGGAAGAACAAGAGAAAAAATGAGATAAAACTTCTTAAAACTCAAAATTTCAACCAATAAATCTCTCAAATCTCACCTAACAATCCATAACACATCCTACAAAATTCCTCAAGTCCACTACCTAGAGGCCACCAAAGTCAGCTACCTAAGTTGGGAATTCAAGAGCCCAACTCCAATTTTTCAAGATAATACTTTTTAGCAAGAATAATCTGTAGATCTAGTGTAGATCTAGAAGATCTACCATTATTAAAACTATAACTAAAAGATCTAGACCTCTTACCTCAAGATCTATCGAGATCAAGCAAGTTCAAGTGTAGATCTATCCAAAAGTGGATTTCCAAGTCTTACCTTCAAGATCCTCCAAGATTAGCCAAGATCTACTTGTTTCTTGGTGATTTCTTCCACAAAACTTCAAGAATCAAGATGGATGCACCACCTTCTCTCTCTCTTACTTCCTCTCCTCTCAACTTTGGCTGGAACAAGAAGAAAAAGAGCAAGATGAGCTCTTCAAATGAAGTCTTTGAGAGCAAGAAGATGAAGAAGAAGAAGAAGAAAGCTATCTCTCTCTCTGCCTCGGCTCCCTCTCTCTCTTGCTCTCTTTGGTGTGGTTGAAAAATGAAGACAAAAGGAGCAAGAAACAGGGTTTTATGGAGACAAGAAACTTGGCCTTCCTTAATTCAGGGAAAAGTGGTCAACTTTTACTTTTTATCGTGTCGACGTGCGACGCTCTAACTTTTACTGGTTTTTCTCTTTTCAGCACTGTCCTACCATAAATATATCTCGATTAAGTCTCTACATATGCTCAGTTTCATCTTAGAGTTACAATTCATGTCACGACTCAAAAATCGACACTTAAACTGGCCGAAACCATAAACCGACAATTGATTAGAAAATAATAATTCAAAGCATAAATTCACTAATATTTTAGTGAAAATACATAATATAATTATTATTATTTATTTTTCAATAAAATACAATTTTGGGTCCTCCACAAAATAGCCTTTTGTCTGAGGGGCCAATTTGTATGTTCTATAGGAGGCAATTTACTACTAATCTAGCATTACAAGGGAGTTATTTGCAATTAAATGTAATTGAAAAGAAGAATTTGTATGATTGGTAAATTAATTTCAAAAATTGTATTGTTGACACAAATAAAGAAAAATAAAATGAAAATGCCAAACCAAAAAAAAAAGATCTTTCCATTTTTCTATACTAATTAATTGCTTCTTAATCATCACCCAACTCTCGACATAAAACCTAATACATCAAGGTAAGAACCTGAATATCCATCTTTTGTTACTTCTTTAGCTTAGTTTGCCGGTTGGAAAGGAAAACAACTCAAGGAGGGAGAAGGGAAAATAAACATAAGAGAAGCAATTCTCACTTGGAATTTTACACAAAAAATATAGTTATTGTTGGACTTCTATTAATGTGACCTTCCTTTAGATATTTCTAAACTACACTTAAGAAACCATTGTGATATTTCATAATTTCTTATTAGGTTATTAAAGTTGTCATTGCATTTGATCCCACTTTCAGGAGAGAACAACAAATTACAAGGAAAAACCTAGTGTTTTTGGGGTTTTAAATTCTTCCAATACCCTTGTTGTTGTGTTTATAAAAGCACCAAAAATGCATTTTTAAAACCCATTTCTTGAAAATTTTCTTTCATGGTCTTTTATTGGAATCCAAATTATCAAGAACAATAATTAGTCAACGATTGATACACTCTCTCCAATTTTACTTATATTGTTTGGGATTTTCAATAATTTAGAAATTATTTACAAATGAGGAGTGGAAAGATCTAAAAGCTAAGAATAAAGAGATGCGACGATGACTGATATAAAAAACAAAATAGTTAGTAATTGAGATGGTCTATAAATCTTGAAATCACGATGTTTGTCATCTTCTAATTGTACTTCGTTCAGTTACGTATTGCTGCCTTTCCTGTTGATCATACAATTTGCAAAGTCTATATGGTCTAAGCATGAATGTTCAAGGATTTCATTTTTAGGTATTGTGATGTGATGTTAAAACCTTAGACAGGGCATCGTCCTCAGAGAGTTTTCCTACGTAATTGCATATTTGAGAATTTAGGAAGCACACAAATCTCTTTTTGTATAAAAAACTAGAAAAACAACAAATTATTATTTGTAATAAGAGATGGAGAATTTGTCATGAACAAAAGAAAAATAACATTATTAAGAATTTTTAGCAGTTGAGTGATGCTTTTACCAGGGCCTTCAGTATTTGGTTAACATAAAGTGTTTCAACTTGAATTTTTTCAAGGAATATGTTAAAGTTCAACTGTCATTGATTTTGTTGCAATGTGTTATTCCTACATCCCTTAAACTGAAAATGAAAATTAAGACTTATGTCTAGCTTGAGCGGTTGAGCCTATAATGTATTATTGATCCAATCATGTCCACGAAACTTATTTTCGTCCGCTGCTCTTTGAGATAGATCTTCCCTTTTGGTAGCTGATAATTGTCAAAAATTTAAATTTGTTTCAAACAATTATAATAGTATCCATCAAGGAACAAATTCGCTAGGATACGAGTGGTTTCTCTACTATTGCTAGAACATTTAATAGTTCAAATTGACTGGCACAATGAGGCATCCAAATATTTCACTTTGAAAACAAAAGAATTTCAAAATTTGAAATAAGAGGACAAATCAAATGGACCTAATGTGGACCGATTTGAGCCATTTGTTAGACTAAATATGTACATTTAAATGTACTATAGAATGGAAAACTAAACGACTTACCTCTAACCATTATTATCAAGCACCACATATATACCATGTGTCTTCTTATCTCCAGCCATTGTTGTCAAATAGAGATTAATACTAGGCCTCCTTTGTCTTCTTCCTCTTCTTAACTAAAGTATCAAAATATGTAGAAGAAGAAATACGTAGAAGGGAAATTTAGAGTAAGGGAACTTCTAACCTATGCCTAACCAAAAGGCCATAGTTTGATGGAGTACCACATGTTATTTATAGGCTACGCTAGGGAGTCTTACTGGCAAATATCAACATCCCTAGGGTTTTCCTTCCATCAAGGAAATCATACCATAATTCATAACTGAAAATAATATCTTTGACTATTTGATTGATTTGATTGGTGATTTGATTGAGTGATATATCAATTAATGAAATATACCAATCAATTACTATTAAATGAGAGATGTTCAATTAATGATTGACAAAATCTTAGTTGATTAATCAAGATATCAACCAATCATGCGGGTCATAATTGCCTCTAAAAGAGACTAGTCTTAGATTCTCCCACTTGACCCACATTTAATAGTCAAATAACTCATGAGTGACTAGATACTTAAAATGGTCATAAATCTTGATTGTCACTCCATAAATTTAATAGTTATGCAATAGTTACTTAATTAGAAACTGATAATATTCGAATCATGGCGGTTATATTCTTAGCACAAACACTTCTTTCCATGTATTACAATATATCACACTTCCTAATTAAATACTTTAAAAGAACTTTATGAATAACTTCATATAAGTTATTCAGGGTCTACTTTTATGGATCAAATAATCCTTATTTTGTACATGAACAACAATGTGCACAAAATCATGTAAACATAAGTATCTTGAATATCTAGACAACAATAATAGTTTGAAAATAACAACAAAATACTAGATAAACTATTGAGTTTCGTATGAGTTTGATCATTAACAACTTAGCCAACAAACTTTAGTTGTCTGATCAATAATAATAATTCCTTACTATATACTCAATAATTATCTTTTTCTTTTTAAATGTCATTTTCAACCATTAAATACCTTATGCCGACTTGCTTGCCTTGACTCCACTTTCTTTCACACATGAAAGTGCATGAGTCGATCGAATATATCATGTAATATCGACAAACCTTAGCCCAAATATTAGATGCTTGTGATATAACTTCATAGCATCTTTGAAAAATTTATATTCATTCCAATGCATGATGTGAATATTTTACAATTGTTCACTATTATTAGTTGGAAGTAATACTTATCCCTTTATTCCGTAAGAGAATTATTGCATGAGTGTCTTAAGATAGATCGTGTGGCGACCCCTCTCGAGGGCGAACCCAAGGGTATCGTGGACTATCACGCCCAACTCTCGGAGGGACTCACTACAAACCCTCAATCATATTACGGACTTCAAATAATCACACTTCAAGATCTCTAAAATAATAATACAATTTATTCTTATAATCCTTAATGAGGTCCAACAATATATGATAATTAACTTACAAAAATAAATCCTCAATGTCTATTAAAATTCCCATAACATCAATTTTAGGTACAATAAACCATTAACTTCACAATTTAATATTAAGCCTATACAAAATTATGAAAATCCTACCCAAGTAACTAGATCCTCGATCTACGTTCCCATCGAGACCATTTAAGGAAAACAAGCTGGGGTGAGCTAGCTTTCCGGTGAGGAGCCAAGGAAAGGCAAGCAAACACATAATCAAGCAAGTAGGAAAGCCGGTAAATTCAGATATAAAAGCATGTAAATCAAACAATCACTTGTACTATTGCAACATTCACCGGAGACCATTCCCAAGGAATCACTATTCGAGGCTCACATTAGACAAAGTCTTGGAGTTGGGTTGGGAGAACCCTCTTGACCTCTCTCTATCTGATGAATATCATAAGCACAATGAGCATTATTCATGCAGGAAAATACAAGCAGGGTGGGATACGGAGCTCTCCGGGCCAATTTCCCTTGTTCGGTAGTTGAGTCTATTCCATCCCAAATGTTGACTCTCCGTCAACTTAGCAAAGGTAAAGTCCGTAGAATCTCCACTTAGTACAACCTCGTCCAACAGTTCACCCTCTCGGACCCGAAACCAAACAGGCAAGTATAAAAGGTAAAGCTACAATGAGCAATACCGGCAAGACCTATTCAATAGGTCAAGCTCAAGAAACGATGCAGTAAGGTTCACCAAGCTTCCCGACCAAGCCCTTGCATTTCGGGTCCCAAGGATCCCAAGAGGTTTGGGCGTCCCCATTTATAACTTTTAAGTGATGAATTATTCCAATCGGCATTCAGTTCAATCAAGTCAAGTCAGGTCATGTACATGCAAGTCAAGTAAAAGAGGACGAAGCGATAAAGTACACTCTATTTTCAGCGGTTTACATTCAAATAAACATGTCGGGTAATTCAACAATTCATGCACTTGACACTCACGAAGTCAAGAGTCTAAAGGCAAAAGCATAGAGATCAATTGAGTTTTCGGTTCTCGATCACCTAAGACAAATATGAGTATTTTAATTCAAGTCACTAGAATAATATTTGATAGATGTCTTTAAAAATGTCTCCATGAGACTCAAGTCAAATTCAATAAACTTCCATGTTGAGCTGAAATATTTGAAAAATCGTAACTCGGGTTTTAAAACTCAGAATTTTGTACACTTGGTACCGTTGGAAACCTCTTGAAAAGTTCTACAACTTTGTAGAAGACACGCAATTAAAATTCTGGACGAAATTAGCCCATATTTTGAAAAAAGCGAGGAGAGTACAGTATCAAAATAGGGGCATATCAGATTGGACCAGCCCACTTTGAAAGTTCACCAAAATTACAGAAAATGAATTGGCCTCTAAAATTAATATGGTTTAAATTACTATGTAAGAAGTGTCAACACGGCGGAACTCAATTCCGGCCTTCGAGCAAGAAATTAAAGCAGTTCAAGCGGAGGGGTTCAAAATCTGAAATTTCTGTTTTCCAGTTTACAGGGCATAATTCTAGGCTATATTTGGTGACAATTCTATTTCAAAATCACCAAATTTGGTACACTAATACTTCCATATATCAAATAGATTCATACAAAAATTCAACTTAAAATGTCGGTAAGGCTGTTTTCTACAGCCCCAAAAACTAGACGTTCGCATTTAAAACCTGCAAATTTCACCTACATCTTCTTATCACCATCATTAACACATCTAATCACTTCCGATTAGCCTCAAATTCGAACCTAAGGTGGTCTTGGTCTTTCTTAACTTGATAAAAAATGATCACAACTTTCATCAAAACTATCACAAAACAACTCCATGAAATCGGGCAGCATGCTGCCCCAATTTTCAAATTCTTGCCTCAACATCACTCATTTGTGCTAGGTTTTCAAGGGCTTTGTGGGGAAAATTTAACCACTTAACCTTCAACATATAAACCTCATATTAAGCCTTCAAGTTGACCAAAATCTCAACCACAAAATTAAGGAAAATCAGAAAATTTCAAGCCCTAATTTTCTCTCTCTCTAGCAATCCTTGAGGTTTTCTTCCAACTTTAGCAACAAAATTAAATATAATGCACTTATATAACACCATTTAACCTGTGACCCACATTGCCAGGTACCAAAGGCTTAGCGGATCGCACATACTACTTCGCCAGGTTCGATAACAAAAGCGATAAACCGTCAAATTCTCAAAAGGACGATAAGTGCATTATATATATACATAATATCACTACAAGATCACGAGAGTTAGAGAATAACTTCAGTTAGGTTTCTCACACCACTATCAAAATACAATATACAAGCCAAAACTCCAACAAAACAAGTGCTAAAGCAAAGGCACACTATGACCTCCCAGCGTCAATTCCTTCAGCCCCACCTAAGGAAAACAAATTGAAAGGGGGTAAGCTATATGCTTAGTGAATAATCGGAGGGGGGCAGTGTAAATCACATTTTCAGTTATCAAACCAAAAGCAAAATTAACCCACGTGGGAATCTGGGGTGGCTTCAAACCATTTCAATTTCCAGCGCTTGATCTTGTATTTCCATCAACCAATAATCCGTAGACCCACTTATACTTCGCGTCCACCTTATCACCCTCACGGCGGACTACGCACATGCGACTTGAGCAATAATATCATTGAGATCCCAAAAGCATTGGGATCAAACCATCTATTTGGTGGGAAACAAATATCCATTGAGACCCCAGGCAACCTTGAGATCAAACCATTTATTTGGTGGAAAATAACATTTACCAATGAGACCCCAAGGCAACCCGCTTGAGATCAAACCACCCAGTGGTGGGATAATATTTACCAATGAGACCCCAAGGCAACCCCTTGAGATCAAACCACCCAGTGGTGAGAAATATTCACCATTGAGACCGAGGCAACCGAGATCAAACCACCAAGTGGTCAGAAATATTTACCATTGAGACTCAAGGCAACTTGAGATCAAACCACCCAAGTGGTCGAAATAACATCGACATTGAGACCCCAAGGCACCCTTGGGATGAGACCATCCACATGGTCTCATCACCAAAAAATATCATATGTACAATTCATATATTACCCATCATATGCATTCATATATCACACAACAAATACATTCAAGAATCATATATGGATCTTTGGTCAGTCGATAAAGTACACCCGTCAAATGTCCACTTAACACATTTCACATTATATTCACGATTAAAGTCTAATTACTCACTGATGGTACAAAGCAAATAGGTTAGCAAAGTTCCCGGTCTCCTCGACCCGTCACTTCTGTGAAAAGTTGAGCAGAAAATTACTCAAACAATCACTAAGGCGTAAATCCACTTAGAAACACAAAACAGCAAATAAGGTACATGCATGGGCGTTAGACCAAAAAAGCGGACGGACAAAATAAGCGGAACACACTGAAAGGTGGAAAAAATAGTTTTGACACCTTATGCGCCATTACCCATATCTCGGGATACAAGTGTCGGATTGAGCGTACCGGGTGCTGTTTGACTAAGAGAAAAGCTACAACTTTCATGAAGACAACTTCAACCCAGATTTACTCCTTCTAGGTCAAAATGCAGAAACAGTTTCAGAAATTTCGCCGTCAGAATGTCTGACAGGCTCACTTCAAACGGACATAACTCAGTGCTCACAAATCGAAATCAAGAAATTCCAGATGCATTGGACAGCTAGAACACAGGGCTATAACTTTCGTGTTTTGGCCAAAAGCTAAATCACAAAGGATCGAACCCAAAAAAACAAAGCCAAAGTTGCTGGTAAAATTCTGCTTTTCGTTCAGCATGAAGCAATTTTGTGCAACCAAAGCATTCATGCAAATTCCATTGACTACTTGCGATTACAAACATGCAATACAGCCCCTCGCCTCACACTACTCCAAACCCTGCATACACTCCACACACCACACACAACCTCCAAGTGGGAATCAAAGAGCAGCACAACCATTTAAATTCGCGTGCGGGTGGGAATTCAAAACCACACAACAATTAAACCTACAATCCAACATGAATTCCTACCATTAGCAACAAACCCTAACCTAACTCAAAATCATGGCAAGACATACATACATCAAAATCAACCATTCTAATCCATAAATCATTTCATAAGCTAAGATATTAGACAAACCATGAAACCACAAAATCCCACAATTCATCTTCAACCAAATTCAAGCTTGTAGGAAACTAGAAACCTTTCTTGATGTTGTTCTTGGTGAAACTTCAAGTGTTCAAGTCCAAGCTTCTCTCCCAACTCCGAACCAAAATCGAATGGTTGAAAGTTTGCAAATCTCAAGTTTTCTTCCTTTTTTTTCCTCTCTTTTTTTTTCTTCTTTTCCTTTCTTCCCTCACGGTTTTCCTTTCTTCTTTTTTTCCTTTGTTTGGCACAACCACAAGCCCTTAAATAACCAAGAGATAATCTCAAAGAGATATTTATACTTGGTCAAATTTGGTCAAAATGGCATGCTAAAATAACCTACCAACTTAGCTTATTTCCACTCTTACCCACATAATTTCTTTTCCTATCAAATTAGTCCATAAGTGCTCAATTTAGCCTAGCCTATCAAAGCTTAATCACACTTACTTAGGCTACTAATCACCTCGGCACCCTAATCTCTCTTCTTGCACATGCTTTAATACGTAAAATCAAAGAAATAACAAACTTGTAATTGGACATAAAACTTAAATTTATTTCCAAAACTAGGGTTTCTGTGATCCAAACTAGGGTTTTCATATATACAAATTAGGGTTTATCAAACTTAGGGTTTTGAAGCAAATTAGGGTTTAAATTCAAATTAGGGTTTTCAAACTTGTAAAACAAAATAATTAAAACAAACATTTTTTACAAGTAAAACAAACCATATAAACCCCTTGGCAAACAAAATAATTATAATTAACATTATTTAATATTTTCCAAATATTGAGTCGAGGCCTCACAATCTCCCTCTTAAGACTATTTAGTCCTCGAAATAGTACCTTGATGAATGTCGACGGTCCATCTTCTCCGGCTGACCCATTCGTAAACTCTTGCCGGTTTTAACTGTCGATTACCCCTGCATTTGTCGGCTTGGAAGTGGGCCCTTCTTTTGCATGCGGGCAGAAATCAAGTGCTTGGGACTACCACAACGGTAACACTTTGATTTTTCTTCCAGGTTATCCTCTTTGTGGTTAGTGGCCTGTCAAAAAACCACATGGCATTCCAAAACGGTGTAAGTACCCCAGCGTGGATCTTCTCGAATTTCTCTTCCTACCTGTCCTCTCCCAAGGTTTCCTTGGTTTGGAGTTCTGGTCGTAGTTCAGACTCCTCCACTTGTCTGAGTTGGTGGCTTACCTCTTGAGCTCATTCACCATTATAGGTGTTTGATTGAGGTTGTTTAGCTCTTCCCTATCATGATAGACCTTCACTTGAACCTTGGCAGTTTCAATTCTTTGCGCCTTCTCAAGGGCTTGACTAAATGTTTCCAAGTGGGCTGCCAATGCCTCTTGTATCTCCACGTTTAATCCTTGGACAAACCGGAATTCTCTTACGCTTTCGGTGGTCACTAACTTCGGGAACAAAGCGGAAAGTTTGGTGAACTGCGTTTCATATTCGCCACGCTTTGAGTTCCTTGGCGTAGTCGGATAAACTCGTCCTCCCGGCGCTCTTGGACAATAGGCGGTAAGAACTTCTCGTTAAACTCTGGGTGAAATTGACCCATGTCCGCGGGAGTGCAGTTTCGATCCCACTTGGCTCGGATTACATTCCACCGGGCTCGAGCTGCCTCTTCAAATGGAAAATAGAAAGCTATCATGCACTCTTGAATATCCTAAGGCAGCAAATATGTCCATCATCCTATCAGCCAACCCTCATTTCACGTCGGGTTGGGTCCACCGAGAAACTTAGGTGGCAAAACTTACAGGAACGTTCCAAAGCACGTTCCTCACCCTTATGATTATTATTATGATGATTATTTCCCTGACCTTGATTACGCTGGTCAACTACATTCGATAAATCAACCATCCATTTGGATAGCGGTAGCGACCTAGTTTTGCTTCTCATTTCCCGTTCCTCTCTTTGGTGTTCGACCCGACCTCTACCTCTACCTCGTCCACTTGGACCACCGGTTTCCATTGGTTTAGTTAAATGTGCTCTATTATAAGCAACATGTAATAACAAAGTTGAATATATGGTACTGAAAGCACAATAAAGCATCAAGAGCACTCACCAAAAAATATAAACAAGCATACACCAAAATATACAGTCCAGCTTATTCACAAACAGGTTATAGCGGATCCAAAAGGTTCTACTTAAAACCAACTTCATTTCCATCACTATTGTTTTAAAACATTTCAAAATACAGCGTATTCAAGCAGCAAAACAAGCTTCGAGTTTTATCACACCTGGGTTGGCCACCAGGTAAAAGCAACCAAGCCGTTTCTTACGACATACTAGCTCAACCATACAAAGAACATACAAGGATCACATATAAATACACATGTATACAAGCGTCCACGCAAAAATATATGCACATCATCACCGGTCAGGTTAGTACAAAATAACTATTTACACAAACGCCACTCTAAAAACATTACCCGGAACAACACGGAATCCACTGAATCTCACTTCCTACCACTAGGTCCACCGATTACCCGGCATCTCATCTTACTAGATATAATCCAATCCTATAATATACTCCCAACTGCCCAAGTTCTCTAACCTAGGCGCCTCGATACCAAGCTGTGCGATCCACCAGTGAGGCGTACCAAGGGTTTAAGCCGGATCATACGCCTAGCTCTCGCCAGGACTCGATAACAAAATGATAAGCAGCAAATTCTCAGCAGGACGATAAGTGCATTATATATATACATAATATCCACTACAAGATCCACGAGTTAGAGAATAACTCCGTTAAGGTTTCTCACACCGCTATCAAAATACAATATACAACGCAAAACTCCAACCCAAAACAAGTGCTAAAGCAAAGGCTACACTATGCCTCCAGCACGCGTCAATTCCGCTTCAGCCCTTCTGGAAAACAAATTGAAAAGGGGTAAGCTATATGCTTAGTGAATAATCAGGAGGGGGGGCACATGTAAATCACATTTTCACAGATTATCAAACCAAAAGCAAATTAACACCACAAGTAAGGATCGGGTGGCTTCAAAGCCATTTCAATTTCACGCTTGATCTTCGTTGACATTCCATCAACCGATAATGTAGACCCCACTTATATCTTCTTCACCTTATCACCCACTCTGGCTAGACTACAGCACATAGCAGCTTGAGCAATAATATCATTGAGATCCCAAAAGCATTAGGATCAAACCATCTATTTGGTCGGAAAAAAATAACATCTACCATTGAGACCCCAAGGCAACCCCTTGAGATCAAACCATTTATTTCGTCAGAAAATAACATTTACCAATGAGACCCCAAGGCAACCCCTTGAGATCAAACCACCCAAGTGGTCAGAAATAATATTTACCAATGAGACCCCAACGCAACCCCTTGAGATCAAACCACCCAAGTGGTCAGAAATAATATTCACCATTGAGACCCCAAGGCAACCCCTTGAGATCAAACCACCCAAGTGGTCAGAAATAACATCGACATTGAGACCCCAAAGGCACCCCTTTGGGATCGGACCATCCACATGGTCACTCATCACCAAAATATCATATGTACAATTCATATATTACCCATCATATGCATTCATATATCACAACACGCGACATTCAAGAATCATATATGGAGCTTTGGTCGAGTGCGATAAAGTACACCCTCGTCCAAATGTCCACTTAACACATTTCACATTATATTCACAGATAAAGTCCTAATTACTCACCAACAGTAGTACAAAAGCAAATAGGTTAGCAAAGTTCCCCGGTCTCCTCGACCCCGTCACTTCCTGTGAAAAGTTGAGCCAGAAAATTACTCAAACAATCACTAAGACGCCAAAGACGCCAAATCCACTTAGAAACACTTAAAACAGCAAATAAGGTACATGCATGGGCGTTCGACCAAAAACGGACGAGGACAAAATGAAAATGAAAAACACACACTGAAAGGTGGAAAAAATAGTTTTGACACCTTGTACGCCATTGCCCATATCTCAGGATACAAGTGTCCGATTTGAGCGTACGAGGTGCTGTTTCGAAGCTAAGAGAACAAGCTACAACTTTCATGAAGACAACTTCAACCCAGATTTACTCCTTCTAGGTCAAAAACGCAGAAACAGTTTCAGAAATTTCACCATCAGAATGTCCGACAGGCTCACTTCAAACCGACATAACTCAGTGCTCACAAATCGAAATCAAGAAATTCCAGATGCATTGGAAAGCTAGAACACAGGGCTATAACTTTCGTGTTTTGGCCAAAAGCTAAATCACAAAGGATCGACACGAAAAACGAAGCCAAAGTTGCTGCCGGTAAAATTCTGCTTTCTCGTTCAACGCCCAAACGAATTTTGTGCAACCAAAACACATTCATGCAAATTCCATTGACTAAACGCGATTACAAACAATACAGCCCCTCTGCGCCTCACACTCTCCAAACCGATGCACACTCACACACCACACACAACACTCCAAGTGGGAATCCAAGAGCCCACACAACCATTTAAATTCGTCTTGGTGGGGTTCAAAGCCCACACAACAATTAAACCTACAATCCAACATGAATTCCTACCATTAGCATTAAAGCAAAACCCTAACCCTAACTCAAAATCATGGCAAGGCATACATACATCAAAATCAACCATTCTAATCCATAAAATCATTTCATAAGCTAAAGATAGACATGAACCAAGCCATGGAAACCACAAAATCCCTCAATTCATGATCTTCAACCAAATTCAAGCTTGTAGGAAACTAGGAGAAACCTTTCTTGATGTTGTTCTTGGTGAAACTTCAAGTGTTCAAGTCCAAGCTTCTCCTCCAAACTCCGAACCAAAATCGAATGGTTGAAAGTTTGCAAAATCTCCAAGTTTTCTTCCTTTTTTTTTTTATTTCCTCTCTTTTTTTTTTCCTTCTTTTCCTTTCTTCCCTCACGGTTTTCCTTTCTTCTTTTTTCCTTTGTTTGGCCGGCAACCACAAGCCCTTAAATAACCCAAGAGATAATCTCAAAGAGATATTTATACTTGGTCAAAATTTGGTCAAAAATGGCATGCTAAAATAACCTACCAACTTAGCTTATTTCCACTCTTACCCACATAATTTCTTTTCCTATCAAATTAGTCCATAAGTGCTCAATTTAGCCTAGCCTATCAAAGCTTAATCACACTTACTTAGGCTACTAATCACCTCGGCACCCTAATCTCTCTTCTTGCACATGCTTTAACACACGTAAAATCAAAGAAATAACAAACTTGTAATTGGACATAAAACTTAAATTTATTTCCAAAACTAGGGTTTTACGAATCCAAACTAGGGTTTTCATATATACAAATTAGGGTTTTATCCAAACTTAGGGTTTTCGAAGCAAATTAGGGTTTAAATTCAAATTAGGGTTTTCAAACTTGTAAAACAAAATAATTAAAAACAAACATTTTTACAAGTAAAACAAACCATATAAACCCCTTGGCAAACAAAAATAATTATAATTAACATTATTTAATATTTTCCAAATATTGAGAAAATCGGGGCCTCACATAACCATCTAGCAACCAAATGCACATATTTAGTGGGAATTCCAAGAGCCCAAAACTTCTCCATAATCATTGAATTCAACATAATAAAGCTCAACATCACAAACTGTAACAGCCCCAGCCTCCCAAGGCTAACTTGGAGGGTTAGCTGGATGTCACTTAACTCCGTCGGGGACTCAAGCATTCAAATCATTACTAACTTAGCGTGCAATTTCCCCATTAACACAACATTAACACTAAAGCCGAAGTGCATTTAAACTTAAAATTACAGTCATCCATTTAAAATATTCACAATTCTCGAGGCAAAGCTCATACACTTCCATAAGCTTAAAGTACTCAACACCAAACAAATATACAAAATATATCTTAATTTTCGAGACCAACGGTCAAAGATCAAGGCTAGCCCTAGCTACGCGTCGGGATTCTCTTCACTTAAGGAAAATAAAAGGAGCGAGGGTGAGCTAAAAGCTTCGTGAGTTTCAAAATTCATGCACATGCACTTAAAAGCGGTAAAATTAAAAGAAAAGCGAATAAAACACGTAAACAAATCAAATTCACACGCATTAAGGGATCTGAGGGCTCTCGGAGCCAATTTCCACATTTCACGAGCAGATATAGTAGTGTCGACACTCCGTGACTTTCAATCAAGTAGACGACTCTGCGCCAACTCCATCCGCTAACTCCCCTCTACCAGGGCCCGCGCCACATAATTCAACGATGAAATAGTAAACAGTAATTTACTCGAGGGCACGACCAAGAGTAATTGTATATCACGTTTCCATCTCCCAAGTTCAATACATGCAACAAATAAATTTTTCGACTCTACAAAAAGGGAGCAATAAAGTGTACTCTCCTTTAAGTGAGTGGTTTAACAGTTTCAAGTTTCAACAAAAGCACACGACAAGTCACATGGCACATTCAAGCACTAAGATCGTAGATTAAAGCAGTAAACATGCATTGGAAAACTCACCGACAAAGTAGGGGTCGGAGTCCAAGTTTTGATCAGTTGCAAAATCAGCACTTTGCCCTAAAATAATTAAAAGAGAACAAAAATGAGTTCTCCTAATCACCGGCCAAGTTTAGTTTAAAAAATCGAAAGTTCGACAATTTCCCAAGTTGAGCTGAAAACTTTGAAAAATCATAACTCAAGTTATACAAGTCAGAATTTTGCTCATTTGGTACCGTTGGAAACCTCTTTGAAAGCTCTAAAAATTTTCAGAAGACATTCAATTAAAATTATGGACGAAATTAACCCATATTTTGCGTTAAACAGCCTGCTACAGTAAAGAGACAGGGCTTATCAGGCTGGACATCCAGGGTACTTTGAAAATCCACCAAAAATTACAAAAAATTAGTTAACCCCTAAAATTCATACACAATATAGTACTACATAAGGAGTTTCAACAGCCACTGACGGAACTCAATTCTGACACCTGAGCATGAAATGACAGCAGTTCAAACAGGGGCAGTTCGAAAATCTGAAATTTCTGGGATGCGAAGTTACAGGGCAGTTTTCAAAACATTCTTTGAGTGACGAATTCAAGTCCAAAAATTGTCAAATTTGGCACACTAATACTTCCATATATAGGCTAGGTCATACCAAAATTCAACCAAAAATTCGAATGGGAAGGCAGTTTTCTACATGCCTAAAGTGGGCTCGACAACATTGGTTCAATCCTGCAAAGTTTCATTCCCCTTCTTCTCATTACTTTTAACACATCTAAACCACCACCAAATGACCCCATTTTTGAACCTAAGATGGTTTTACCCTTTCTAAACCTAATGGTGATCACAAATGATGATGGCTTTTATCAAAATTTAGCACAAAACAGGCCCATAGATTCGGACAGCAAGCTCGCTCAATTTCCAGCTTTCCTTGTTCCAATTTAACTATCATTCTTGCTATCACTTTTAAAAAGCTTTTGTGGGAAATATCAGCAACTGGAACCTCATCATTTAAGCACTATAATCAGCCCTTAAACTTACAAAATGCAGCCACGAAAATCAAAGGAAAAATAGCAAATTTTCAGCCCCATTTCCTCCTCCCCAATTCGGTTCTTCCATTGAGGTTTTTCCTCCAAATTTCAACCACCAATTCCAACATGTACACACACATTTTTCATCTAACAACACTAGAAAAAAATTTCATACATTTTGTGGGAATTCCAAGAGCCCACTCAACAACATCATCCAACTTCTTCAAGGTAAATTCCAACACATCAAAAGGGGCAATAAACTCCTAAGCTAGAATCATCCAACAAATACCCAATAATTCCATAAATATACCACAAATCATATATATAGAACCTAATTAAATCTGAAATTTTGAAAATTAAAGGTGCATTGAAAATTTACCTTTCAAACAATCAAACCCTAGCTCAAAATTCCCAAGAAATGTTCCAATGTCCAAACCTAGTCAACCTCCCATGTGTTTCTTGCTTCCTAGAGCTCCTTTGGTTGGTTTCCTTGCTCCAATTGAAAATGGCAGCAATCAACCACCTCTCCTCTGCCCAAGTTTGAGTCGGCCAGCCTCCACCCAACAACCGTTTTTTTTTTTTTGTTTTCTTCCTCTCCCTCCTTCAAGCTCTCGGTTTGCTCAAGAAAATGGAGGTGATGGAGGTGATGGCTTGTGTTGTCTTGCTTGAGCTTCTTGGAGTGGGTTGAAGGCTAGATGAAGAAGCTTCCTTGCCCCTCTTTTCATTCTCTCCCACGGTTCACAGCTCTCTCTCCCTCTTTCTCCTCTCGGCTGGAGTAGCAAGAAAGGATGAAGTGGAGGTGAAGCTTGGGTTTTGGCTATGGAGATGAGAGGGAGGATCGGCTGAAAATGGAGAGCTTGGGGGGGAGGATGAAGAGCAATTTTTTGTTGAGAAAAGGGGAGACAGTGATCGGCTGAAATGGAGGGGAAAAGAAGAGAAAATTGGGTTTGTTTGGTCATAAAGATTTGACAAGACATAAAGCCCAAATTCATGGGTTATTATCTTATCTAAATTTCCATGTCTTGCAACTTAATTTTGGTGGGGGAATGGAATGACAAATTTAACTAGAAGTTTAATGGGGGTTATCTCGGTTAGGCGAGAGAAAAGGAAGAGGAAAAATTAAGGTGATTTGGAGGACATCAAATGGATAAACAATCACAGGTTAAAATCCTAATTTTTGGAAAATTTGTCCAACTAGGTCTTAAGGTTCCAAAACCCTACTTAATCTCACCTCTAGTCACTGGATAACATTTCTAACCTACGGTGACCATCCTTACATTCCATCGCTATGTCACTCACTGCCTGAATTTTTACCTTGAAAAACATGTTTTCTCATTTTCTGTCTAATTAATACAAAAAGGGCAAATTTTAAAATAAGATGAATGGAATGTTGAAAATATACCTGAAAAATTAATATAGAGCTAAATTAAGTTTTTCTCAAAATGAAATAAATTAAACAAATAAATAAATAAATAAATGAATAAATTGAATTTTCATCTAAATTTTCTGAAAAATTCGTTTAAAAATAATTTTAAAATAATTAAACGAATTAATAATAAAAATAACATTATTTAAAAATATTAAGTTTTAATAATATCAAAATATTTTTTTTTAGGCCGTTACATTCTCTCCTCCTTAAAAGAATTTTGTCCTCAAAATTCATACTTGAATTATAGATTAATGCTTGGTATTTCCTCCGAATTTCTTCCTCCAACCGTCAAGTTACTTCCTCGTCACCTTGGTTTATCCACAATATTTTCAATGAAGGAATTTGCTTGTTCCTCAAAATTTTCACCTTGCTAAACAAATAATTCTGGATGCTTTTGCATTTCTTCTTCCACTTCCCAAGTTGCCTCCTCAATGTCGTGATTTCTCCAAAGAATCTTGACTAAAGGGATTTTCTTAGTTCTCAAGTTCTTTACTTTTCTGCTTCGGAAGTTTCCTAGAAGTTACCTTGAGCACCTAAGGCAATTACACCCGATGACCACCAAAAGTGAACCATTTCAAACTAATTCTCTTAAACCATCACGATACTTAATTGAAAAGGAAGATCCACACACTTAAACAACTACTGTAATGCCTAAAGAGGAGTTCAAAATTTTCGAAAACCTTCATTTAAAAGAGGACTTAAAACTATAAGAGACCTCATTTTTCATCCACGAGTTTAAACTCGGATCAAATCAGCATTTCCAAAGTAAAGTCATATGTTTTAAAAGAACACTCCCTTTTTTTTTCCAAACCAGAAAATTCCAACTTTGCATATCCATAAATTGAAAAATTTACCGACTATATGCTACTGGAAAATAGATTCAAAGTACTACAACTGTTCAAAGGACATCTTCTCAAGATTCAATTCGTAAATAAGACAAATTTGACCTCAAGTTATGGCTTTAACAAATAGAAAAACAGAGCAGGTTTGAAATTTTAGTAAACTTTGAAAAACCATTGGTGCTTATAAAGATTGAGCAAAAATGTAAAATTCACAAGGTTGAAAAACTCTTGTCTTGTTTCAAATCTAATAAACAAAACCCAGATTAAAATTTCATTTTACACCGCGATATCAAAATTTTCTAAAATTGTACAATGCTCCCTAAGGAGATGTCTAGCAAAACAAAGTTCAAGAAGTTATCCCTTTTTAACTTCTAAAATCACATTTAAAATTCAACATCAAACAAAGATTATTGAACAATATTTTTTTCCAAAAAGTTGTAAGAAAAATAGGACTAAAGGTACCGGAACGGATTCGGCCAGCAGGGGGTATTTCTAGAGGTTCCACCAAGATTCTTGCACTAATCTCACATCTATAATTCACCAATCTCATGAAATAACCATAATACATAACAATTGATATATTTTAAGCTATTAACCATCAAGATTCACCAACAAGTTTACACTACAACGTATGGAAAATTTTCAAGTCATCTAACCTGGTACTCGGTTTTGAAGAGATCCCTTCAATAACCTAAACTTTTCTAACCATAAATCAACAGATTTAAACCGTAAAACTTATAGGTCTAAAGAATTCAAACCCTTCCCACAAACATAGTCTTAACCCTAATCAAGGTAAGTCGTAGACCTCCAAGATTCGCCACAGGATTTACCTTTCTCTCGAACTGGATCAGGAGTAAGTGAAGTTGGAGGGGGTAATGGTCTTGGAGCAAAATTTATGAAAGAATAGATGAAATCTTCCTCCTCTATTTGGAGCTTAAAGAACCGGCTAGAAAAGGACACAAGGTGAAGAAAATTGTTGAAAAATCTCGTCTCTCTCATCTCGATAGGGCCGGCTACAAGGAAGGAGGAGAATGGAAATTCAGGTGGTGATTTTGTGGAAAGACGAAGGCAAGAATGAAAATAAAATATAAAGCAAGACCCTCTCTCTCTAACTGTTTCTTGTAAAGTCAACATAAATTGGTAGAATGAGGATTATTTGAAGTCTTGCAAGGAATGAGTAATGGAGGTGATACCATTTGTCACCCTCCCATTACTTGAAATTCTAATGAAATCTTATCTTATTCACTAGTTCGCCTCTATCGCATTTACTCCCTTTAATTTCAATAAAGTGCAACATACACTCCACGAATTATCCCTTTACCCTCATTCACTAATCCTCAACTTCAACTCTTGATTATCTCCCATGTTTTGGGGTTGCCTAGCCCACCTCTACCTCACCTCCTCGATCTGACCTGCTCTACCGTCCATAATCTTTATAGAAGGTAGACACATTTTTAAAAGGAGATACGAAAATGAAATGTAATAAAATAAAATAGAATAAGGGAGGATGAAATATACTGAAATAATGCCAAAATAAAATAAACAATTAACAAGTTAAATTTTGGGAACTAACAAGAGAATTTCTTAGAATCCACCAAATTGCCATACATATATACTCTGAGAGAATCAAGTACATCACAGTGGCATGTTTATTACAAAAGGACACACAAAATCGTTTTCATGGCCATTTTACTAAACAAAAACACAATAATGAAAGCGATAAATAAACATGCACCCACAGAGACGAGAATCACCCTAATGGTTTCTCTTTACAAAAGGGTTAAAACATGTCCATAAGACCAATCACAAGATATATATAAAGCAATCATTAGGGGGAACCTTACTAAGTACGCAACTAGGTCAATCAATCATAACACTAGTAGATCTAATCTCCTACTTCTGTTTCGGCTCAGATCAAGTATTAGGGTCCCATTAGGTTACACAAGACTATCTATCAATCTTCCCTTCCATAATCCCCCAGTCTTAGATTGACTTCAGTGTTCCAAGAGGTTTCAACTCTAAAAGTCAACCTTGATTTCGTAAAATATTCATGCTTAGATAATGAAGTTCCAACTTACTGGTTCGTGACTCTCATACTCAAACTAAGACCCTTGTCAAGCCAGAACATAATGTAAAGTAACAATGTATATAAAGTTTATAAAATTAATGTAGTTACAAGTGGTGAAAACTTTCAAGGTTAAAATCTTCAATTTCATTCAAACTCATTAAGTTTTCTTCGAGTAAATAGAGTAATATGCCTTGTGCATACTCAGATTGTTTTATTACAAAAATAAGGTATAAGATGTTTTGTAATTCTGTCAAATGTTGAGTTTAAAAGTTAGTAAATCTCTCTTCACACCTCAGGTGCAAAGTTGCCAAAATTTTCAAAATTAAAACACTTCTTGTCTTCCAAAACTGCCCCCGTTTCTTGTCCAAATCATGAAAACTCAACATGCGTGAGAAGGTGAAATAAAAGGATGTTTAAAATAGACCGAAGATACAAAATTTAAAACTTCATGGAAAACAAACAAGGAAGCATCGAGTAGAACACTTCCTCATTAATTCTCATTGGATTTCAAAGTCATACATCACATAATAGCAAATAGAGTTTAAGAAGGGTATCTCTTAATCATCCACCAATTGGTTCACTGGAAATTTAATATCTCCCCGGTCTAAGATTTCTTAAGTACTAGCCACAATAGAGACTCTCGATTCAATACCAACCACAATTAGGAAGGGGTTATAGTTATTCATATTCTTAAGAAGACCTCTTACTAGCACACATCCAAAATTATAGTCTTAGTCTCTCCATATCAGTTTCTATCAGTTTCCATTTCTCTCGTCCAATCATTGTGTACCAAGCTCATCTTTTCAGTCAAGAGACACTCTAGCACCATAGGCCGGTATCCTAAACAATTTTAAGCCTAGGATACACTACAGAAATCGGCAACCTAGGGCTCTGATACCACCTGTAACAGCCCCACCTCCCCCTAAGGCTAACCAGAGGGGTTAGCGGACTGTCTGCCCAACTCTCGCCAGGACTCAAGCATTCAAATCATTACTAACTTAAACGTACAATTTCCCCAATTAACACAACATTAACACTAAAATTGAGAAGTGCATTTTAACTTAAAATTACAGTCATCCATTTAAAATATTCACAATCCTCGAGCCAAAGCTCATACACTTCCATAAGCTTAAAGTACTTAACACCAAACAAATATACAAAATATATCTTCGTACTCGAGACCAACAGTCAAAAGATCAAGACGCTAGCCCTAGCTACGCATCGGGATTCTCTTCACCTGTTAAGGAAAATAAAAGGGAACGGGGGTGAGCTAAAAAGCTCGTGAGTTTTCAAAAATTCATGCACATGCACTTAAAACGGTAAAATTAAAAGAAAACGAATAAAACACGTAAACAAATCAAATTCACACGCATTAAGGATACGAGGGCTCTCAGGAGCCAATTTCCACATTTCACGAGCAGATATAGTAGTCGACACTCCGTCGACTTTCAATCCAAGTAGACGACTCTCCACGCCAACTCCATCCGCCTAACTCCCCCTACCGGGCCCGCACGCCACATAATTCAACAGTAAATAGTAAACAGTAATTTACTCGAGGCACACGGCCAAGAGTAATTGTATATCACGTTTCCATCTCCCAAGTTCAATACATGCAACAAATAAATTTTTCGACTCTACAAAAAGGGAGCAATAAAGTGTACTCTCCTTTAAGTGAGTGGTTTAACAGTTTCAAGTTTCAACAAAAGCACACGACAAGTCACATGGCACATTCAAGCACTAAGATCGTAGATTAAAGCAGTAAACATGCATTGGAAAACTCACCGACAAAGTAGGGGTCGGAGTCCAAGTTTTGATCAGTTGCAAAATCAGCACTTTGCCCTAAAATAATTAAAAGAGAACAAAAATGAGTTCTCCTAATCACCGGCCAAGTTTAGTTTAAAAAATCGAAAGTTCGACAATTTCCCAAGTTGAGCTGAAAACTTTGAAAAATCATAACTCAAGTTATACAAGTCAGAATTTTGCTCATTTGGTACCGTTGGAAACCTCTTTGAAAGCTCTAAAAATTTTCAGAAGACATTCAATTAAAATTATGGACGAAATTAACCCATATTTTGTGTTAAACAGCCTGCTACAGTAAAGAGACAGGGCTTATCAGGCTGGACATCCAGGGTACTTTGAAAATCCGCCAAAAATTACAGAAAATTATTTAACCCCTTAAATTCATACACAATATAGTACTACATAAGGAGTTTCAACAGCCACTGACGAAACTCAATTCTAACACCTGAGCATGAAATGACAGCTGTTCAAACAGGGGTAGTTCGAAAATCTGAAATTTCTGGGATGCGAAGTTACAGGGCAGTTTTCAAAACATTCTTTGAGTGACGAATTCAAGTCCAAAAATTGTCAAATTTGGCACAATAATACTTCCATATATAGGCTAGCTCATACCAAAATTCAACCAAAAATTCGAATGGGAAGGCAGTTTTCTACATGCCTAAAGTGGGCTCGACAACATTGGTTCAATCCTGCAAAGTTTCATTCCCCTTCTTCTCATTACTTTTAACACATCTAAACCACCACCAAATGACCCCATTTTCGAACCTAAGATGGTTTTACCCTTTCTAAACCTAATGGTGATCACAAATGATGATGGCTTTTATCAAAATTTAGCACAAAACAGGCCCATAGATTCGGACAGCAAGCTCGCTCAATTTCCAGCTTTCCTTGTTCCAATTTAACTATCATTCTTGCTATCACTTTTAAAAAGCTTTTGTGGGAAATATCAGCAACTGGAATCTCATCATTTAAGCACTATAATCAGCCCTTAAACTTACAAAATGCAGCCACGAAAATCAAAGGAAAAACAGCAAATTTTCAGCCCCATTTCCTCCTCCCCAATTCGGTTCTTCCATTGAGGTTTTTCCTCCAAATTTCAACCACCAATTCCAACATGTACATACACATTTTTCATCTAACAACACTAGCAAACAATTTCATACATTTTGTGGGAATTCCAAGAGCCCACTCAACAACATCATCCAACTTCTTCAAGGTAAATTCCAACACATCAAAAGGGGCAATAAACTCCTAAGCTAGAATCATCCAACAAATACCCAATAATTCCATAAATATACCACAAATCATATATATAGAACCTAATTAAATCTGAAATTTTGAAAATTAAAGGTGCATTGAAAATTTACCTTTCAAACAATCAAACCCTAGCTCAAAATTCCCAAGAAATGTTCCAATGTCCAAACCTAGTCAACCTCCCATGTGTTTCTTGCTTCCTAGAGCTCCTTTGGTTGGTTTCCTTGCTCCAATTGAAAATGGCAGCAATCAACCACCTCTCCTCTGCCCAAGTTTGAGTCGGCCAGCCTCCACCCAACAACCATTTTTTTTTTTTTTTGTTTTCTTCCTCTCCCTCCTTCAAGCTCTCGGTTTGCTCAAGAAAATGGAGGTGATGGAGGTGATGGCTTGGGTTGTCTTGCTTGAGCTTCTTGGAGTGGGTTGAAGGCTAGATGAAGAAGCTTCCTTGCCCCTCTTTTCATTCTCTCCCACGGTTCACAGCTCTCTCTCCCTCTTTCTCCTCTCAGCTGGAGTAGCAAGAAAGGATGAAGTGGAGGTGAAGCTTGGGTTTTGGCTATGGAGATGAGAGGGAGGATCGGCTGAAAATGGAGAGCTTGGGGGGGAGGATGAAGAGCAATATTTTGTTGAGAAAAGGGGAGAGAGTGATCGGCTGAAATGGAGGGGAAAAGAAGAGAAAATTGGGTTTGTTTGGTCATAAAGATTTGACAAGACATAAAGCCCAAATTCATGGGTTATTATCTTATCTAAATTTCCATGTCTTGCAACTTAATTTGGGGGGGGGGAATGGAATGACAAATTTAACTAGAAGTTTAATGGGGGTTATCTTGGTTAGGGGAGAGAAAGGAAGAGGAAAAATTAAGGTGATTTGGAGGACATCAAATGGATAAACAATCACAGGTTAAAATCCTAATTTTTGGGAAATTTGTCCAACTAGGTCTTAAGGTTCCAAAACCCTACTTAATCTCACCTCTAGTCACTGGATAACATTTCTAACCTACGGTGACCATCCTTACATTCCATCGCTATGTCACTCACTGCCCAAATTTTTACCTTGAAAAACGTGTTTTCTCATTTTCTGTCTAATTAATACAAAAAGGGCAAATTAATATAGAGCTAAATTAAGTTTTTCTCAAAATGAAATAAATTAAACAAATAAATAAATAAATAAATGAACAAATTGAATTTTCATCTAAATTTTCTGAAAAATTCGTTTAAAAATAATTTTAAAATAATTAAACGAATTAATAATAATAATAACATTATTTTAAAATATTAAGTTGTAATAATATCAAAATATTTTTTTTTGAGGCCGTTACACAAACATCATAATCATCATCCATCAAGGTTCTAAGAACCTATCAACCACCCAAATCCTAACTTTTCATGCTTGAAATTGGAAGAAAAATGGACAAGGGTGAAGGTAGTAGAATGTTACCTCTCCTTAGGTTAGCAACACACCAAGAAAAATGCAAGCTTGAGCCCACAAAATCCTCTTCCTCAAGCTCATTGTCCAAGCCCCAAGATTAAGCTCAACTTAGTGCTAGATTAATTGAGTTTTTAGTGAAGAAAATGGAAGAAATTGTTGATGGAAAAACTAGAGAAAGAGGAGGAGAGGAAGTCGGGTGAGAGAGGGAGAGAAATGAGGAAATTTTGAGCAATTTTCTTGAAGAGTAAATGGAAGAAAAAGAAAGACAAGACACAAGTCTTGTCTTACCCCAAAAGTCCAACTTTGAATAGTAAACTTAATTAACTTTTGGAGGGAAAATTAATTGGCTCTTTTGGCTTGAGATTAAGGAGTAAATCTCGATTAGGAGAGGGGAAAGAAATGGAATAAAATGGAAGTGAATTAGGGTGAATTATGTGGAGAAAGCAATGGCTAATTAAAATTCTAATCCAAGGAGGTTAATTCAACTTAAACTATAATTTCAAACCCCTAATTATAATCACTCTTTTTAATTCACCTCTAATCACTGAATAACATTTCTAACTTACGGGTGATCATCCTTACATTCCAGTACAACTTAACTCGTTGCCCGAATTTCTACCTCGAAAAACGTGTTTTTCTCATTTTCTGTATAATTGATACAAAAAGGGCAAATTTTAAAATAAGATGAATGGAATGTAGAAAATCTACCTGAAAAATAAATATAGAGCTAAATTAAGTTTTTCTCAAAATGAAATAAATTAAACAAATAAATAAATTGAATTTTCATTTAAATTTTCCAAAAACTCGTTTAAATGTAATTTTAAAATAATTGAACGAATTAATAACAATAATAACATTATTTAAAATAATAGTTATTAACAATATTTAAAATAAATTTTTGAGGCCCTCACAGATCAACTATCTTTTACATTCCATTTTGTGAATATCAATGACGGAAGGGTTTCACAAATATCGTGATTCGGTCATTGAGAAAACTCTCATAGTATTACTCTCAACAACTTTGATATATATTAATTTACTAGAAAAAATTGTTCTAAGATCAAATAAAGAATCAATAAATTAATATACTATTGAGAAACAACAATTTAGTTTAAATTGTATTCTCTTAAAGACATGGTGACACACATGTATATCTATTTAACGAGATATAGTAACAATATTAGTTTCCACATTTATCTAATGTAATTCTAATAGTGAGTTATTAGTGTCATAATTATCCTAAATAAAATCTCTTAAAACTTAATAGAGATTTTATGATAATTAATATATTTCCTATGACACTATTCTAAAATATGGAGTTTTCTCCATTTGTGCCTTATGAAAACATTATCTTTAAAACTCTTGAAACTATACAACACAATCACTCGAAAATTTGAATTTCTTATTATAGATCCTCCCACTATTTCAAAAATAGTGGGTTTAAAGTGGATTTATCTTCATATGTTCATTTGATAAGGAGTTTTTTTTTTCAATTGATTGCTTATCCAAAATAATTGATATAATTATTTTGAGAAAAGCCATCAATTTTTCCATATGTAGAGGAGTCAAATATGAATCCTTACATTTTCAAACTTCATTCTTAACTCAAAACACTCCCACTTACTTCACATTCTTATGAAATTCAAATATTCAGTTCTAATAATTTTTGAAGTGTAAAAGTATCTAAATTTCTTAGAGTTAACAAGATAACCTTGTTTCTTTTGTTCAGCTTCTTTATGTGTAGGTTAATTATCTTCACAAAACTGAACATTATACATTAAACAGATTTCCATCCATACTATAATTAATATGGTGTTTAAACAATATTGGAGGAAATTGTTTAATTATATAGTTCAATTCCAAGACTTTACTCACAAGATAAAAACTGCCAATATGGTATATCTATATGTATCTCATTATTTCCTTATAGTACATCATTTAGATATAATCAATCAAGTATTGATTTAATTCATTAGCAATGCTTCTCAATTAAGGAATTCATGAAATGAGCACAAATGGAATAGTCCCCGTTTTTTTTCTTTTTTGTTCATTCATTTTATTTTCTATCCTTAAATTTCAAATTTTCTTTCTCATTTGGACACTTGTAAAGGTATCAAATTTTGATCCTTTATCAAACAAGAAAAGAAACTTTATGTTTGACAAATAGTTATCCAACAATGGGATAAATATCTCTTATCAATCATAGAAGGATAGAAAATAATTCATATGATTTTAGTATTATAATGAAACTCTTATGGCATTCATAATGATTGAGTAGTTTTCTTTACTTATGCAGTCAACTTAATACACCACAGTTAATAAACCTAAAAAAAATTATGATTTATCAACTCTTTATATTCCTTTTGGAGATATATCTCAATCTCCTATTCCAAAGTTAATGAGTTTCTCTAGACGATAAATATACTTGCTGCCAATATAATTATTGTGATCAAGTGCAGTATATTGCTCAATTTAAAAGATTGCACTAAAAACTTTAGAATTAACAACTTTACTATTTTCAAAGTATACTACTAGATAATGAGTCCAATAGTAATTGATTTAAAAAATAGAAATTCTAAAGTAAAAAGAAAATAATGTTTTAGAGAAAAATATTTTTTCTTTAAATCAGCAATAATACACCACTTATCTATATGTGAATATATTTAGTTCCTTTGTTCACCTTCCATATGTTTCTATATAATTAGAACTTATTACACTGGCCAATGTGAATCGATAAAGTTTAACCAATTCACCAAATATATCACAATATATAACACTTGATAATTTGAGATTTATTTTAGAGTTATTGTCTCAAAAAAAGATATCAAATTTTATTCTCTTACAAACAACATTGGTCTTTATTGTTGTTTGACTTAATGAGAACAAAATTATGTTTATTTGCATTTCTACTTTCATGAAACACACTCAATACTTAAGTGTCTCATATGTTTCTCTTATTTCTTAACCTCTTTATCCTCTCTAATACACATGGTTAAAATAAGTGGTTAATCATATATCTTTATGTGTGTTACAAAATGTTCGTATGGGTAAGAAATTATTTTATGAGAGAATCAAGAACAAAACGCTACAGAAATAACTCAATCTCAATTTAATGGAATGTAAACTGATGATATAGAAAAATTCTCATTTTTTTTTCAAAAATGAGTTAAAGCACACTTCAATACTTAAGTGTCACAAAAGAAAAACTTTTAAGGCTGCTAGTTAAAACTTACAACGATTTCTTTATGGCTTTCATGCAAGACTTAACTACAAAATAATTAGGGTCATACTCTATGTGAATATGAGACTGGATGAGCAAAATATCAAATTGCTCCTAATTCCCATATTCAACTTCTATATTAGCAAATATAACAAAATTATGAGAATAGCTTGTTCTCATAGAAATGCTAATTTAAAACTTACACCCAAAACAAAGAAAATGAATTTAAAAGTCATGCTAACAAGAGCCATAAAATCATTGGAATGAAACAATGAATATAAATTGTCAACCAAAAATCATAACATAGGAAAGCTATACAGTTTCAACCTTAATTTTGAATCAACCTTATGTTAATTCAAATAAATTCAAATATAGTTAGTAACAAATGTTGGCACCAAATATCATAATATGCAACAAGTGACTATAATTGTAGTGTATAAATACACTACATGATCTCATACAACAACTTGAATATAGAAACATGAGAAATTAGACATAGAAATAAATCAATGATCACGAGAAAAGTGTCTCTAAAGTTGAGAACAAGCACATATTATGATTTTTAGAAAATTAGAATCATGTGATTTATTAAGTAAAACCATGCCGGTATTGATTCTAATAAAAATTCAAAAATTCAATAGTCATATAAGACCATAAACATTACTAACAAAATCATAGTAGATTAAATGGCACATGGAACTATATATATCTTGATGAATCTAATTTAATAAAGTATATGGTCACTAGGATTCTTTCTATGAATCTTAATATTTATTAAGACATGTATCGAATATTCAATTATGAAATTGAGAGTTGTGACCGTTGATTCTTTATGTATATAAAGTATATGGTCACTAGGACTCTTTACATGGAGCTATATATATCTTGATGAATCTAATTTAATAAAGTATATGGTCATTAGGATTCTTTTCGTGAATCGTAATATTTATTAAGACGTGTATCGAACATTCAACTATGAAATTGAGAGTTGTGACCATACCAAAGAATCAACATATGTTATGACTCATGTTAACATAAACTTTAAAAAGTAATAGTCTTGAACCACACTATATTCAAACAACATTAGCATTATCATAAAACTTGTACATGGGATTTACCATTAATTGAGACAATGGAACTATATATCCCATGACTAACTAGATTCGATTCGTCGTAACATTATACGAATTTTTGCAACTTTCATCAAATAACCAGTAAACCATGAAGTTATGAGCTAATAACATGGTTAGAAAGTGGCTCTAATACCACATGTTAGACTAAATATGTACATTTAAATGTACTGCGTAATGGAAAACTAAACGACTTACCTCTAACTATTACTGTCAAGCACCACATATATCCCATGTGTCTTCTTATCTCCAGCCATTGTTGTCAAATAGATATTAATACTAGGCCTCCTTTGTCTTCTTCATCTTCTTAACTAAAGTATCAAAATATGTAGAAGAAGAAATACGTAGAAGGGAAATTTAGAGTAAGGGAACTTCCAACCTATGCCTAACCAAAAGACTATAACTTGATGGAGTACCACAGGTTATTTATAGGCTAGGTTAGGGACCCTTATTGGCAAATATCAACATCCCTAGGGTTTTCCTTCCACCAAGGAAATCATACCATAATTCATGACTGAAAATAATATCTTTGACTATTTGATTGATTTGATTGGTGATTTAATTGAGTGATATATCAATTAACAGAATATACCAATCAATTACCATTAAATGAGAGATATTCAATTAATGATTGACAAAATCTTAATTGGTTAATCTAGATATCAACGAATCATGCAAGTCATAATTGCCTCTAAAAGAGGCTAGTCTTACACCATTAACCTAAGGGTATAAACGAGTCTAAACAAACTGAACACCTTAATGTTCAAATTTGCTTGATTAGTTTGATGAAGTTGAAATTTTGTTTATAATCAACTTGTTTATTTCTCGAATCGAGTTCGAACGAATTTTTATCGAGTCGAACTTGAATAAAACTCGAGTAACTTAAACTCTTTGAATGTAAATTTTACTTATCTTGTAATCAAACCGATATTGAATAGAATTTAAAAGTTTATCAAACATAAATTGATATTCAAACTTGGTTTGATTAGCTAGTGAATCAAATTCGATCAAACCGTTACTGAATCAAATTTGATTCGTCTTTTAATCCTATATCAACCTTATCATGTTGTTACCATCATTTTTCGGGTGGAACTACGAAGTTCCAATCCATTTTGTACTACGTTTGCACTACGCAAGAAATATCCAACTCAAAAGTCAAAACCAAAAAAGCTGGGTTTTTGGAACTTTTTTTACTTTAGTTGCCCATCCAGCAATGCTCATCAATTGTACACTAGCTGGAAAGCACCTCAATTGCTGTAAACTTCTGAACAAGAGGTCAATGCCCACTTGGGAGCCAAGCATTACCAAATGCCTCCAAGAACCTACAACATACATTAATTAACAATGCATTATTAAACTGGCACATTGCTCATCCAAATCAAGTGCCTAAAGTGCCTAACTTGAACCATTTCCTTCTTCTAGGAACCTTCTTATGTTATCCCCCTAAAACCTAAGTACATAAAGTCCTTCCAAAGTTCCAAGTTCTTATGTCCTCACTCCAAGCCAAATCTCACAATTTACTTCAGTATATCATCTTGAATTCTTCTTCAGAATATCAAATTTTTCTTTTATTACTGCCAAAATTTTCATCCTTCTTCATAATTAAACTATAATGGCCTCAACTATTCCAATCAAAATCACAATGCATATGTTACTCCTTGCATTTTTCCTCACTTTTGCATCTACAAGGAGGATGCTTAGTAAGTCAGGCCAAGAACAAGATACCATGGTTTTCAACTACCATTGTGACACCCCCACTTCTCCCTAGGGCGAACCCAAGAGCATCGGCGGGATGCCTATCCAACTCTCGTCAGGACTCACTACAAAACCCAAATATAATTACAAGCATTCATTCTTAAAACTATAATCGAACTCTATCAAAACCACTAGTTAAAATGACAAGAGTACAACCCCAATAATTGCATCAAAATTACAATAGTTTTAACTCCAAGTACAATATACCATCAAGTTCACAAATCAAAATAATCTTATACAAAAGTGTGGAAATCCTATAAAAAACAACTAAGTTCCTTGATTAACGAACTCCGCTTCAAAACCTGTTAAGGAAAACAAAGCTTAAGGGACGAGCAAAGTCTAGTGAGGTCAAGAAATCACACGCAAGCGGGTCAAAGCAGTAATAAAACCATTAAAGTAGTAGGACCGTAGAAAAGCTCAGACTCACATAAAGCAATTAAAGAATTCAATATAAAAGGATATAGATGGCCCGCTCCACATTTCCACAATTTCTGCCATCACCTTTGGTCCGCTCCCAAGCCACAATTTTTAATTGGAATGTTGACACTCCATCAACCATTATCTCACTGACCATAGACATCACTTTACACTCACCCGTCTACTTACACGCCCTGTGCCGGACCCGCTCATTAAAATAGAATTTATCAGTAAACCAAGACGGGACAAGAGGCACCTCCCACTTGCTAGAGTGTGGTACATACTACCACTTGGCATAAAAGGGGGTCGACGAGACAACGCTCCAATCGACTTGGTCAAAAATTAACCAAGACGGGATCAGAGGTACCTCCCACTCGCTTGAGTGTGGTACATTCTACCGCTTGGCATTAACAATTCAAGAACAAGTGCAAGTACAAGCATTTAACAAGTTTAATTCAAATAAGGGCGAGCGCGAAAAGTACACGCTTGCCAAGTCAAACCAACATGCTTCTCAAGTCATTGACATTAAATAAAGCATTATGTAACAAGCACTTCAACACTCACCGAAATTCACTTAAGTGAGCAAGCAAGCAAGAAGGCTAAGCTTTGATAGTCGGTTCTCCCTCGGCAAAGTCTTGGTCACCTGAACCAAAGTTTAACTATCAAACACTAGCCAAACAACTAGAACTCGAAACTTAACTCAAACTACTTAAAATCACCAAAGGCCACACTGCCACTGTTTCTTGCTCGTACCATATCTAAGGCTAACTCATTGAAATTAAGCAAGGCATATGGCTATGGAAACTAGATTCGGAGTACTACAATTCACTAGAAGGGCTCGGTTTGAGATTCATTTTGGAAGGTAGGCTAAACTGAGTTGCAAGATGCCACAATGAACAAAAGACAGGAATAACAGTCTCGAGAAATAGCCTTTTTTGAGATTTTCTGGGATTGATAGAAAATGATTTAACATGCAAGCCATATACCATTGGAAAGCTCTTGAAGTCTAGTTTCAAACACCAAAAATGGCGCTCGATTTTGACTCCCGAACAAGAAATTGTAGCCATTTGAACAGAAGGTATAAAGCTGTCCTATCAACTGAAATTTCTAGATTTAAAGAGCAACTTTAGGGCATCATTTGGGTAACGAAATGGTACTGAAAAAACACCAATTTTTGCACACATAAATCTCAGTATATGAGCTACGTTTTTACCAAAATTTAGCTAAACAATCGTACGAGAAGATAGTGATCAAAATGACTAAAGTTAACTGAAATTTTGAACTCAATTCTAACCAACAACATTTCTTTTCTTTTGCAACATTTAGCTCATCCGAAACAGCCCCCATTCCATTCCATTTTTTAAACCAAGACTCTAGAAACATTTCTTGAGCAAATGGTGGTAAAATGGTAGAAAAATGTGGACCAAACAACACCCAAAACAGGGCAGAAAATCTCGGCAGAATAGAGGCAAAATTTTTCAGATTTTTGGCCATCTTTTCATGAACTTTTGAAGCACCAAATGAGAGGGTTTCTTTGTTAGGAAAAATGTCCACTTAAAACTCAACATTTCAGCTCTCAAAATATCCATGAAACTCATGAAAAATGGTAGGTAAACAAGGCAGAAAAATTAGCAAAAGAAACCGGTAGCATTGCTCTCCTCCTCTCTCGGTTTTGCCTCTTCCTTTTCTTCCTAACTTTTTAACTCTAAGAACTCAACACAAACTCACTCCATCACATGTATATGCATCTCAATAGCCCAAAAATCAAGAAATGTGGGAGTTCATAGAGCCCACACAACCATCCAAATTCAACAAAATAAAAGCAAGGAGCTACAAGCTCCAAAGCCATAAAATGGAAGCAAGGAAACAAGGGTTTGTTGAAGTCAAGATACCTCTAGTTGCTCAAGAAGAAACTCTAGCTTGTGATATGTCTAATCTTCCAAAATAGCCCTTCTCTTCAAGCTCCTAGCTCAGCTCTCTCTCTCTCTCTCTCCTTGTTGGTCCTCAAAGCTCCAAGGTAAGCTAGCAAGATTGCTCAAGTTTCTTGGTTGATTTGATGAAGGATTGAAGTGGTTTTTGAAGACAAAATGAAGGGGGAGGAAAGGGGAAAAGGTTCAGCCAGCTTGAGGGAGAGGAAGAGAGTGAGTTATGCTTTGTTGACTTTTGGGGCTTGCTGAGAAAAGGCAAGAAATGAAAGGAAGTCAATCAATTTGACATAATGCCATCTTTTTGTCATGTCGGGGCAATTCGCGCAATACGACACTATGACCCCGGTTTCTCTTATTTACATACCTCAAATACATATCCTAACACTTGAAACTTAGGTCTAATAGTCGACCCTAGACTTGTATGTGAAATTTAAACATCCAAGTAATGCAATTAACGACATAATGTAAATGTGCGCAATACATTTTAAAAATTTTTGTTCCGATGCAATTGACTTAATAAAGTTAAATAATTCTAAATAAAATAAATAAAAATTGATATGAAAGTTTGGAATATATAAATTAAAATGATGATATGGGTCCTCATAACCTCCCCTCTTTAAAAGAATTTCATCCTCGGAATTCATACTTGGACTAGAGAATTACTCAGTCCTCCTAACTTCCTCTTCGACCTCCCATGTAGTTTCCTCGACACCATGATTCCTCCACAAGATTTTCACTAATGGAATTTTCTTGTTCCTCAACTCTTTCACTTTCCGGTCTAGAAACTTCACAGGTTTCTCCTCGTAAGTCAAAGCCTTATCAATTTCTATATCCTCTAGTTGAAGTATGTGGGATGGGTCAAAGTAGTACTTCTTAAGAAACGACACGTGTAACACGTTGTGAATACGGAATAGACTCGCTGGTAAATTCAAATTAAAAACTACATTTTCGACTCATCGAAGAATGGTGTACAGTCCCACAAATCTCGGCTGTAACTTTTTCCCTTTTTCCGCCATCAAGCTTGCTTTTAGAGGTGTAATCCTAAGGAATACTTGATCGCCTATCTCAAATTTTAAGTCTTTCCTCCTATTGTCCGCATAACTCTTCTGACGGTTTTAGGTAGTTAGAATCCTTTTCCGTATCAACTTGACCTTTTCTCGAGCCTCTTCCATCCAAGAAATCACGGTTGAATTTAAGACCTTCTTCTCCCCTACTTCATCGTAATAAATCGGTGATCGACACTTACGGCCATAGAGAGCCTCGTATGGAGCCATTTGTATAGATGAATGAAAACTGTTATTGTAAGCGAATTCCACTAAGGTCAAATATTGGCTCCAATTAACTCCAAAATCCAAAATACAAGACCTCAACATATCCACGAGAGTTTGAATTGTCCTTTCTGATTGTCCATCAGTTTGAGGATGATAAGCGGTACTGATATTCAACTTAGTACCAAATGTCTCTTGCATTCTTTGCCACAATCGAGAAACGAAACGCCAATCACGATTCGACATTATGCTCACAGGAATTCCATGTGATCTTACAATTTCATCGACATATAATTTAGCCAACTTTTCTATTGAATACTTCATACTTATGGGCAAGAAGTGTGCAGACTTAGTCAATCGATTCACTATAACTCAAATCGCATCATGCCCTCTTTGCGTCCTTGGTAACCCCGATACAAAATCCATGGTAATATTCCCCCATTTTCATACAGGCATCTCCAATGGTTACAACAAGCCAGAAGCCTTCTGATGTTCTGTCTTAACTCTCTGACACACTAGACATGTCTAAACAAACCGGGCAATTTCCTTTTTCATGCCTTCCCACCAATAGAGACTTTTTATATCTTGGTACATCTTATTCCCTCAAGGGTGTACCATATACTTAGAACGATGGGTGTCCTCTAATATTTCTCTTTTAAGATCCTCATCTCTCGGTACGACCAGTCGATTTCGATACCTAAGGGCTCCTTCTGCTCCTACATTAAAGTCCGAAAACTCATTTTTCTGAACTTTCTCCAACCATTTCTGTACCTCTGGATCCTTCTTTTGCACTTCCTTAATCTTATCCAATAGAGTAGATCTCAATACAATATTCCCCAAAACAACCTTCTTGAACTACAGATGAGGATTCCAAACACTAATTTCCTCTAACATGTGCCACTCCTTCACCATTAATCTTGCTACTTGGACCTTACGACTCAAAGCATCCACTACTACATTAGCTTTCCCAGGGTGGTAATTAATTGTACAATCATAATCTTCCAAAAACTCCACCTACCTATGCTGTCTCAAATTCAATTCCTTTTGAGAAAACAGATACTTAAGCCTCTTGTGGTCGGCAAAAACCTCAAATGTCACCCCATATAAGTAATGTTTCCACTTACGCAACGCAAATACCACGGCGGCTAACTCCAGATCATGGGTTGGGTAATTCTACTCATAGGGTTTCAATTTTCGCGACGCATATGCTATAACCCGTTCATTCTGTATCAACACACAATCTAGTCCTTCCTTCAATGCGTTTGTGAACATCACATATCCATTTTTTTCATTAGGTAAAGCTAAAATCGGTGCTTCAGTCAACCGTCTTTTCAACTCCTGAAAACTCCTTTCACACTTAGCGTCCCATATGAACTTGCCATGCTTCTTGGTCAACTCGGTCATAGGTCCCGCTATTTTGGAGAAGTCCTTAATGAAACGACGGTAGTAACTAACTAAACCCAAGAAACTTCGAACCTCCGTTGGATTCTCAGGTTATTTCCATTTTGACACCGCTTCTACCTTAGTTGGATTTACAGTGATTCCATGCTTAGAAATAATATAACTCAAAAATGTCAGTTCTTCCAGCAAAAATTCACACTTTTTGAACTTTGCATACAACTGATGCTCTCTCAGGATTTGCAATACTATCCTTAAATATCGTTCATTATCCTCTCAAGTCTTAGAATATACTAGAATATAATCAATGAACACTACTACAAACTGATCCAAATACGGTTTAAAGACTCGATGCATCAAATCTATAAATACGACAGGTGCGTTAGTCAATCCAAAAGGCATCACTACAAACTCAAAAT
The DNA here is from genome assembly GCA_013103745.1 of Gardenia jasminoides. Lineage (NCBI taxonomy): Eukaryota > Viridiplantae > Streptophyta > Magnoliopsida > Gentianales > Rubiaceae > Gardenia > Gardenia jasminoides. The sequence continues at coordinate 35,790,124 of CM023095.1, forward strand.
GCCTATATCTCGAGTTAAAGGCTGTCTTAGGTATGTCCTCCTCTCGGATCCTCAATTGATAGTAACCTTGTCTAAGATCCAGCTTAGAATATACTACTGCTCCCTGCAATTGATTGAAAAGCTCATCGATGTGTGGTAGAGGGTATTTATTCTTAATGGTGATGTCATTCAAGCCTCGATAGTCTATACACAATCTTAAACTTCCGTCTTTCTTCTTAACAAACAACACTGGCACACCCCAAGGTGAATTACTTTCCTTGATAAATTCTTGCTCCAATAAATCCTGTAATTGAAGTTTCAATTCTTTCAATTCAGCTAATGTCATCCTATAAGGCATCTTGGAAATAGGTACTGTCCCCGGAGCCACATCAATCTTAAAGGCTATTTCCCTCTCAGGTGGTAGAAATTCTAATTCCTCAGGAAAAATGTCAAGAAATTCTCTCATCACTGGCACATTTTCCAATTTCACCTTATCGCCCGGAGTATTGATCAAAAAAGCTATGAATCCTTTGACCCCCTGATTCAGCAATTTCCTAACTCGAATCCCCGAAATAAGAGTTGAAAATGCTAATCTACCATTTACATCTAACCTTAAAGTTGGCTCACCCGACATATGCAATTCTACTATCTTCACCTTACAATCAAGTTGGGCATGATAATGGGCTAACCAATCCATCCTTAAGATAACGTCATAACCCTTAATTGCCAAACACATAAGGTCTGCTAACAATTTCTGCTCACGAACCCAAACATCACAATTCCTATAAACCGAGTTAGATAACAATCTCTGATTCCCACTAGGCATACTAACCTTCAAATCATATGGTAGTTTCTCAGACTTAACATCTACGCCCTTCATAGAAGTAGGGTTTACAAAGGAATGGGTTGTGAGGGCCCAAAATTCAGATTTTATTTTAAAAATGCATAATATTATTTATATTATGTTTATTTATTGAAATATGAGTAAATATATGTTTAAAGTGATTATTTTCCAATTTAGAGAATTTTATACGAATTTATTGCCGGTGTGGGTGGTTTGGCTATTTTAGCATTAAAAATTGTTCCGACACGTGAATAGTGACTTGGACTTGAAACCGAGCATATGTAGTGATATTTTGGAAATATTATTATGGTGAGACAGTGTCGGGATGAAGGAAACCAGTGTGAGTTAGAATACCGCGCTCGACGTGACATAAAGTGGTCATGAGACAACTTTTCCATAAATTAAGGAGAGCCACTCCTTTTGCCCCCTTAAAGCCTTGTTTCTTGCTTCCTTTCCTCACTTTTCAGCAGCCAACTTGGAGCCTTAGAGAGAGAGAGACAGCCGAGAGCTAAGGGAGAGAGAGAGAGAATTTGCACTTCATCATCATCATCTTCTTCTTCTTTGCTTCCTTCAAGCTTCAACCACCATTGAAGCCCATCCTCCCCACCACTTCTTGCAGCCGAGAGAGAGAGGAGAGAGGGAAGAGCTGGCCGATTTCCTTGGGGAAGAAAGAGGGGAAAAAGCTTGAGGTTGGAGCTTCAATCTTCTTGATCATCCATCAACTTGAAGTGTAAGATCTTAGTGGAGGATTCTTGGGCTTGATCATCCATTCTTGGCAGCCGATTGAAGAGAGAAAGAGAGGGGTGCCATCCGAAAGTTTGGAAGAGAAAAAGAAAGAGAAAAGTGAAGAAACAAAGCTTGATTGAGTGGTGTGTTACTAGATCGTGAGCTTGGAGTTGAAAATCATCGTCAAAGCTCAAAGATCTTGGGTAAAGATCGAAGCTTGAGGAGTTGCTAGGCTTGGGAGCACTCTTGGAAAGAGGAAACCCACGAGATCATCTTGGATCTTGTCAGATCTAGTCAGATCTAAGGGTATAAAGCTTGAACCTTGTAGATATAGCTTTATTAGTGTTAAATAGCTCAGATCCATGGTTGTTATTGATAAAATGATCTCATCTGAAAAGATGAAGTTGAGCTCTTGAAATCCCAACCTAGGTAGCGGACTTGAGGTGGCCTTTAGGTAGCGGACTTGAGGACCTGAATGTGGATTTGACTGGTATTTGTGAAATATATGATGATATGGTTAGAAAAGTAGGGTTTTGTTGTTGAGAATTTTGAAGGAAAATAGATGTGATGGCCAAACCCATGCTTGGTAAATTTAATGTTTGATTTCGAAATTTGTGTTTGTTCTTGAAGAATTTTCTTCTGAGAAAATATGTGTTTTGTTCAATTGTGAGTGTATGTTTGAGTGGAGGGAATGTTTGAATTTTAAAAGATGAAAAGTGAAGTTTTCATGAATTTGAATGAAAAGTGTCATTTGAATGAATTTGAGGGTTTTATTATATTTTGGTCAAATTCTATGGGTTTCAATATAAGAGCTTGGTATGAAGTATTTTAAATTAATGTATAGTTTGACTATGAGTGAGTGTCAAGTTATTTTGAAAATAATGATTTTGAGGTTTGAGACCTTACTATTTCAACAAGGGTAATTTTAAATATGGTCTCGAACCAGACTTTAGTAGTGAGGGTTTGGTGCTTCTGTGGAGTTGAGTTAAGACTTGGAATATGAGATTTTGGCAAGTATCTGATAGTTGAACTTTGGCTCAGGTGGCCAAGATTTTGTCGAGGGTGAACCAGCTAACTAAGTTTAGCGCTCTTCTTACTCACTAGTTTGAGTGGTTCGAGGTGAGTGTTCAAACTCCCTTTTTAAATAGAAATCTTGCCATGGTTTGTAAATGAATGATTTGTAAAATGATTTGCTAGTATTTACCAAGAAATGATTTATCACTATTTCTAAGTAAAATGCTTTTACCCGTGAAATAGCTTATAAAGGATTTGTGAGTGATTCAACTCCCCTTCAAATGAAATCTGGCAATAGTCTCCAAATGAATGATTTATTGAAAAGATTTACTATAACTTCCAAATGAAATGCTTTACAAGTGAAACCATTTATGAAGAGTTTATGGATGTTCAAATCCATTTTAAATCAGATGTTTCGCTACTACGTGAAAATGACTTGTGATAATGATATACTCAACTTATAATTGCAAAGAAATGAGTTTGTGAATATCTCCGTATGTTACGTGAATTACATACTTGTTTTAAGTGTGTACTTTACCACAATCGACCTAACTGTAATATACCGCTCAACCGCTTCACACTTCCATTGCTTGCATATTACTTGTTTCCTTGATTGTTTTGTTGATAACTTGATTGTTTGATAGTGGTGTACCAAGGAGCATTTTACCCCTGTAGTCCGATGTATACCTTATCGCATCGTTCACTACTTGTAGGTCGATGTGTACTTTATCGTATCGACTGAACTGGGTCTCAAGACCCTTTTGCTAGAAAGTCTATCTAAGACCCCCTTCTTGAGCGATCGGTGGGTCAAAAGCCTACTTGAGTACGCCATTAGGGTGGCTGGATAGGTTGGAAAAGCTTTATCTTAAAACAAACTCCTTGGTCGACTGATCATCACTATTTATGATGTTGTACGCCTTTGAAGCCCCACCCTTGGTTGCTAGCCTATTCGAGCCAGAAGCGGACTCGGTCGGGTAGGTTGGAACCCTGGGCACTGATTAGGTATACTCGAGTATTACCACTGGAGGGATAAGGTGATGGCCGAGGGGATTGATCGAGTTATAAGGTGAAGTGGACTCAAATAGCTCCAAGTGAGCACCGTATCCTTCCAATACCGGATTTGATTGTGTATCAATTACTGCATCGTATGTTATTGTTAAATTGAGTATTGATGGAATGATTGCTTGAAAACTCAATTGTTTTACAAAGTGACTGTTAACTCAAAGGTCCATGAATTTCTTGCTTTTACCGACATTCATCGAGCTCCTAGCTCACCCCAAAAATGTTTTATTTTCCCCACGTGTCTCGAGACGCTGGATAGCGTATGCGTTGTGATCCTTCTTCCGAGTGTATTTGACTGGTTAATTCTTGTACCTTTGTAACCATGGATGGATGGACTTTTATCATACTTGGGCCTGTGAGATGGTAATGTGGTTGTACTCTAAGTACTTTGAACTGTAATTTGGGAATGAGAGTTGTAAGTTGAATTTCATTGTGTAATATTTGTGATTTGGATTGGAATGGTTGTTTACAATCACTTTGAAGTATTATTGGTTATTCTAGTGAGTGAGTCCTCGGCGAGTCAAGGCTGCACTCCACGGATATCTTAGGGTACGCCCTAAGGAGAAGTGGGGTTGTCACAGGTGGTATCAGAGCTTAGGCTTCAGATCTCTGTAGTGTATCCTAGGCTTTAAGTTTAGGATGTCGGACTGTGGGACTGGTTTGACTATTAAGTGACGTGATTTACGGTAATAGTTTACCTCGAAGACTAATCCTAGATGTGATTGTAGGAATGGAAGAAATGGAGCACGAACTACCTCAAGGCATTTCGCCCCTATTATGTTTCGCATGTGATCCGTGAGCCATTTCGACAGTTCGTCCCAGGACGTAGGGTGGATAGTCGATGTAATTGTTGGATGACATATTCGTATCCCGATCGTGTGGTGTTAGCTATAGTAGATGAGAGGCAAAGGCTAGTCAATGCAAATGCAAGAGCAAATGACCGATTCGAGAGTTGAGACTAGGGTGCTCGAGGAGCAAGAACGAACCTGATATTTTGCGTACAATTACAAGAAGCCAATAATCGCTTGGCTCGAATGACTCAACAACTAAGGGAGAGAGGTGGAGAAGATCATGGCCCCGAGGATCCTAGCTGGAAATGAAGTTGCGTTAGAGAGCGGAATCTTTGATTCTAATTAGTCTAGTGATGTATTGCTTTTGACCTCTTGTATGAGGATGACATGTGATTAGAACGTCGAGTTCTACCTTGGGGACCAATGTGTTTTGTTAACAATTTACTTGCTTTTGTTTGCTATTATTGACTAGATAGGTACTCAACTTGACTGTAACTTGTGTTTTAACTTAATGAGCTCTGGTTTGTACTGGATTGGAACATGACTGAGTTTAAACTGTGTTGTGAAAATGTTACGCGCAAAAATGGAACTGTCTCTCTTGTTTTTATGGATTGATACTTGTATGTGCTCCAAGTGTATATTACATTAATGCATGTCCCTATCGTTTAGTTGAAAAATGGAAGCTAGAAGACCCACGGGACGCCCACGACAACCCACAATCAAGAGGAAGAGAGTGGATCTATGGCTAACCAAAACACCGGGTCAAGGGTGAGGCAAATGATCAAATGGCACAGGTTTTAAATCATATGGCGGATATCTTAGAACATTTAGTACCTCAACAAGGCCATGGAACTGGACAAGTGAATCAACTTGGAAACCAAGAGATAGGAGAAGATAAGGCTTTAGAAAGATTTCAGAAGTTTTCTCCGCCTAAGTTTTCTGGGGATCCTGACCCTGATAAAGCTGAGAATTGGTTAGAAAATATAAGAAATATATTTGATGCATTGGACTATTCAGAGGAGAGACAAGTGACCTTTGCCGTGTTCCAATTTGAAGGAGCGGCTCGAGCATGGTGGAATGTAATAAGAAACAAGTGGGAAAGGGAACAAACTCCTAGGACTTGGATGAACTTTGTGCGAGAATTTAATAAAAAGTTCCTTCCTCCACTAGTCCAAGAAAAGAGAGAAGAGGATTTTATAAAGCTTCGGCAAGGAACCGTAAGTGTGGCTGAATATGAAACCCAATTCACCAAATTGTCTAGGTTTGCCCCGGAACTAGTGGTTACAGAGCGAAAGCGAATAAGGCGGTTTATTCAAGGACTCAATCTAGAAATTCAAGACGCTCTTGCAGCAGCTCAAATTGAGACTTTTACTGATGCTCTTGAAAAAGCCCAAAGGGTCGAGATTACGAAATCCCAATTGAGAGCCTCTTACTCACGAAAGAGAGATACACCTAGTGGTAGCCACTTTGAATCTTTTAGAGAGAGTGTATCACCATTCAAAGTTGGAAAAAGGGCTGATGGAGTGAGGCTACCACCTCTTCCTTCTTCTCATAGAGTGGAGCAAATAGAAAGAGCTACATCACAAGGAACCCAAGCGAGAAGAGTTCAATCAAAGGAAATAACACAAGGGAGTCGAGCCACGGTTTTTCAACCAACTTGTGGATATTGTGGAAAAAGCAATCACACTGAGGACAATTGTTGGGTGAAAGAACGAAGGTGTTTACGATGTGGGAGTGCCGACCATCAAGTTAACCTTTGCCCGAGGAAGCAACTGCGAGATAGTAGTACTCGCCAAGGAAATGTGGATACTTCTCAACAAGCTATTGAAAGAGAGGAACGACCACGAGCGCCAGCTAGAGTATATACCCTTTTCGGTCAACAGACTCCAGGGTCAACTGAGGTAGTAGAAGGTAAGAATTTTGAGGACAAAATTCCTTTAAGGAGGGAAGGATGTGAGGGCCCCAAAATTCAGATTTTATTTTAAAAATGCATAATATTATTTATATTATGTTTATTTATTGAAATATGAGTAAATATATGTTTAAAGTGATTATTTTCCAATTTAGAGAATTTTATACGAATTTATTGCCGGTGTGGGTGGTTTGGCTATTTTAGCTGCTAAAAATTGTTCCGACACGTGAATAGTGACTTGGACTTGAAACCGAGCATATGTAGTGATATTTTGGAAATATTATTATGGTGAGACAGTGTCGGGATGAAGGAAACCAGTGTAAGTTAGAATACCGCGCTCGACGCGACATAAAGTGGTCATGAGACAACTTTTCCATAAATTAAGGAGAGCCACCTTTTGCCCCTTAAAGCCTTGTTTCTTGCTTCCTTTCCTCACTTTTCAGCAGCCAACTTGGAGCCTTAGAGAGAGAGAGACAGCCGAGAGCAAAGGGAGAGAGAGAGAGAATTTGCACTTCATCATCTTCTTCTTCTTCTTCTTTGCTTCCTTCAAGCTTCAACCACCATTGAAGCCCATCCTCCCCACCACTTCTTGCAGCCGAGAGAGAGGAGAGAGGGAAGAGCTGGCCATTTCTTGGGGAAGAAAAGAGGGAAAAAGCTTGAGGTTGAGCTTCAATCTTCTTGATCATCCATCAACTTGAAGTGTAAGATCTTAGTGGAGGATTCTTGGGTTTGATCATCCATTCTTGGCAGCCATTGAAGAGAGAGAAAGAGAGGGTGCCATCCCAAAGTTTGGAAGAGAAAAGAAAGAGAAAAGTGAAGAAACAAAGCTTGATTGAGTGGTGTGTTACTAGATCGTGAGCTTGGAGTTGAAAATCATCGCCAAAGCTCAAAGATCTTGGGTAAAGATCAAGCTTGAGGAGTTGCTAGGCTTGGGAGCACTCTTGGAAAGAGGAAACCCACGAGATCATCTTGGATCTTGTCAGATCTAGTCAGATCTAAGGGTATAAAGCTTGAACCTTGTAGATATAGCTTTATTAGTGTTAAATAGCTCAGATCCATGGTTGTTATTGATAAAATGATCTCATCTGAAAAGATGAAGTTGGGCTCTTGAAATCCCAACCTAGGTAGCGGACTTGAGGTGGCCTTTAGGTAGCGGACTTGAGGACCTGAATGTGGATTTGACTGGTATTTGTGAAATATATGATGATATGGTTAGAAAAGTAGGGTTTTGTTGTTGAGAATTTTGAAGGAAAATAGATGTGATGGCCAAACCCATGCTTGGTAAATTTAATGTTTGATTTCGAAATTTGTGTTTGTTCTTGAAGAATTTTCTTCTGAGAAAATATGTGTTTTGTTCAATTGTGAGTGTATGTTTGAGTGGAGGGAATGTTTGAATTTTAAAAGATGAAAAGTGAAGTTTTTCATGTATCTTGAATGAAAAGTGTCATTTGAATGAATTTGAGGGTTTTACTATATTTTGGTCAAATTCTATGGGTTTCAATATAAGAGCTTGGTATGAAGTATTTTAAATTAATGTATAGTTTGACTATGAGTGAGTGTCAAGTTATTTTGAAAATAATGATTTTGAGGTTTGAGACCTTACTATTTCAACAAGGGTAATTTTAAATATGGCAACCAGACTTCGTAGTAGTGAGGGTTTGGTGCTTCTGTGGAGTTGAGTTAAGACTTGGAATATGAGATTTTGGCAAGTATCTGATAGTTGAACTTTGGCTCAGGTGGCCAAGATTTTGTCGAGGGTGAACCAGCTAACGAAGTTTAGCGTTCTTCTTTACTCACTAGTTTGAGTGGTTCGAGGTGAGTGTTCAAACTCCCTTTTTAAATAGAAATCTTGCCATGGTTTGTAAATGAATGATTTGTAAAATGATTTGCTAGTATTTACCAAGAAATGATTTATCACTATTTCTAAGTAAAATGCTTTTACCCGTGAAATAGCTTATAAAGGATTTGTGAGTGATTCAACTCCCTTCAAATGAAATCTGGCAATAGTTTCCAAATGAATGATTTATTGAAAAGATTTACTATAACTTCCAAATGAAATGCTTTACAAGTGAAACCATTTATGAAGAGTTTATGGATGTTCAAATCCATTTTAAATCAAATGTTTCGCTACTACGGAAAATGACTTGTGATAATGATATACTCAACTTATAATTGCAAAGAAATGAGTTTGTGAATATCTCCGTATGTTACGTGAATTACATACTTGTTTTTTAGGCGAGTGTGTACTTTACCACACTCGACCTAACTGCAATATACCGCTCAACCGCTACACTTCCATTGCTTGCATATTACTTGTTTCCTTGATTGTTTTGTTGATAACTTGATTGTTTGATAGTGGTGTACCAAGGAGCATTTTACCCCTGTAGTCCGATGTGTACCTTATCGCATCGTTCACTACTTGTAGGTCGATGTGTACTTTATCGTATCGACTGAACTGGGTCTCAAGACCCTTTTGCTAGAAAGCCTATCTAAGACCCCCTTCTTGAGCGATCGGTGGGTCAAAAGCCTACTTGAGTACGCCATTAGGGTGGCTGGATAGGTTGGAAAAGCTTTATCTTAAAACAAACTCCTTGGTCGGACGATCATTATTTATGCGATGTTGTACGCCTTTGGCCCCACCCTTGGTTGCTAGCCTATTCGAGCCGGACTCGGGTAGGTTGGAACCCGGCACCGATTAGGTATACTCGAGTATTACCACTGGAGGGATAAGGTGATGGCCGCTTGAGGGGATTGATCGAGTTATAAGGTGAAGTGGACTACCAAATAGCTCCAAGTGAGCATCGATCCTTCCAATACCGGATTTGATTGTGTCAATTATGCATCGTATGTTATTGTTAAATTGAGTATTGATGGAATGATTGCTTGAAAACTCAATTGTTTTACAAAGTGACTGTTAACTCAAAGGTCCATGAATTTCTTGCTTTTATCGACATTCATCGAGCTCCTAGCTCACCCCAAAAATGTTTTATTTTCCCCACGTGTCTCGAGACGCTGGATAGCGTTGTGATCCTTCTTAGTGTATTTGACCTGGTTAATTCTTGTACCTTTGTAACCATGGATGGATGGACTTTTATTATACTTGGGCCCTGTGAGATGGTAATGTGGTTGTACTCTAAGTACTTTGAACTGTAATTTGGGAATGAGTTGTAAGTTGAATTTCATTGTGTAATATTTGTGATTTGGATTGGAATGGTTGTTTACAATCACTTTTGAAGTATTATTGGTTATTCTAGTGAGTGAGTGGCAGAGTGCACTCCACGGATATCTTAGGGTAAGGAGAAGTGGGTTGTCACGTGTGGTATCGAGCTTAGGCTTCGATCTGTAGTGTATCCTAGGCTTTAAGTTTAGGATGCCTGACCGTGGGACTGGTTTGACTATTAAGTGACGGATTTATGGTAATAGTTTACCTCAAGACTAATCCTAGATGTGATTGTAGGAATGGAAGAAAATGGAGCACCAGAACTACCTCGGCGACTCGCCCCATTATGTTTCGCATGTGATCCGTGAGCCATTTCGGCAGTTCGTCCCAGGACGTAGGGTGGATAGTCGATGTAATTGTTGGATGACATATTCGTATCCCGATCGTGTGGTGTTAGCTATAGTAGATGAGAGGCAAAGGCTAGTCAATGCAAATGCAAGAGCAAATGACCGGATTCGAGAGTTGAGACTAGGGTGCTCGAGGAGCAAGAACGAACTGATATTTTGCGTACAATTACAAGAAGCCAATAATCGCTTGGCTCGAATGACTCAACAACTAAGGGAGAGAGGTGGAGAAGATCATGGCCCTGAGGATCCTAGCGTTGGAAATGAAGTTGTACGCAGTTAGAGAGCAGGAATCTTTTGATTCTAATTAGTCTAGTGATGTATTGCTTTTGACCTCTTGTATGAGGATGACGTGATTAGAACGCGTCGACAGTTCTACCTTGGGGACCAATGTGTTTTGTTAACAATTTACTTGCTTTTGTTTGCTATTATTGACTAGATAGGTACTCAACTTGACTGTAACTTGTGTTTTAACTTAATGAGCTCTGGTTTGTACTGGATTGGAACATGACTAAGTTTAAACTGTGTTGTGAAAATGTTACGCGCAAAAATGGAACTGTCTCTCTTGTTTTTATGGATTGATACTTGTATGTGTATGCTCCAAGTGTATATTACATTAATGCATGTCCCTATCGCTTAGTTGAAAATGGAAGCTAGAAGACGCGGGGACGCCCACGTGACAACACCACAATCAAGAGGAAGAGAGTGGATCTATGGCTAACCAAAACACTGGGTCAAGGGCTGAGGCAAATGATCAAATGGCACAGGTTTTAAATCATATGGCGGATATCTTAGAACATTTAGTACCTCAACAAGGCCATGGAACTGGACAAGTGAATCAACTTGGAAACCAAGAGATAGGAGAAGATAAGGCTTTAGAAAGATTTCAGAAGTTTTCTCCGCCTAAGTTTTCTGGGGATCCTGACCCTGATAAAGCTGAGAATTGGTTAGAAAATATAAGAAATATATTTGATGCATTGGACTATTCAGAGGAGAGACAAGTGACCTTTGCCGTGTTCCAATTTGAAGGAGCGGCTCGAGCATGGTGGAATGTAATAAGAAACAAGTGGGAAAGGGAACAAACTCCTAGGACTTGGATGAACTTTGTGCGAGAATTTAATGAAAAGTTCCTTCCTCCACTAGTCCAAGAAAAGAGAGAAGAGGATTTTATAAAGCTTCGGCAAGGAACCTTAAGTGTGGCTGAATATGAAACCCAATTCACCAAATTGTCTAGGTTTGCCCCGGAACTAGTGGTTACAGAGCGAAAGCGAATAAGGCGGTTTATTCAAGGACTCAATCTAGAAATTCAAGATGCTCTTGCAGCAGCTCAAATTGAGACTTTTACTGATGCTCTTGAAAAAACCCAAAGGGTCGAGATTACGAAATCCCAATTGAGAGCCTCTTACTCACGAAAGAGAGATACACCTAGTGGTAGCCACTTTGAATCTTTTAGAGAGAGTGTATCACCATTCAAAGTTGGAAAAAGGGCTGATGGAGTGAGGCTACCACCTCTTCCTTCTTCTCATAGAGTGGAGCGAATAGAAAGAGCTACATCACAAGGAACCCAAGCGAGAAGAGTCCAATCAAAGGAAATAACACAAGGGAGTCGAGCCACGGTTTTTCAACCAACTTGTGGATATTGTGGAAAAAGCAATCACACTGAGGACAATTGTTGGGTGAAAGAACGAAGGTGTTTACGATGTGGGAGTGCCGACCATCAAGTTAACCTTGCCCGAGAAGCAATAGATAGTAGTACTCGCCAAGGAAATGTGGATACTTCTCAACAAGCTATTGAAAGAGAGGAACCACCAGCCAGCTAGAGTATATACCTTTTGGTCAACAGACCTGGTCAACTGAGGTAGTAGAAGGTAAGAATTTTGAGGACAAAATTCCTTTAAGGAGGGAAGGATGTGAGGGCCCCAAAATTCAGATTTTATTTTAAAAATGCATAATATTATTTATATTATGGTTATTTATTGAAATATGAGTAAATATATGTTTAAAGTGATTATTTTCCAATTTAGAGAATTTTATATAATTTATTGCCTGTGGGTGGTTTGGCTATTTTAGCGTTAAAAATTGTTCCACACGTGAATAGTGACTTGGACTTGAAACCGAAAGCATATGTAGTGATATTTTGGAAATATTATTATGGTGAGACAGTGTCGGGATGAAGGAAACCAGTGTAAGTTAGAATACCGCGCTCGACGCGACATAAAGTGGTCATGAGACAACTTTTCCATAAATTAAGGAGAGCCACTCCTTTTGCCCCCTTAAAGCCTTGTTTCTTGCTTCCTTTCCTCACTTTTCAGCAGCCAACTTGGAGCCTTAGAGAGAGAGAGACAGCCGAGAGCAAAGGGAGAGAGAGAGAGAATTTGCACTTCATCATCTTCTTCTTCTTCTTTGCTTCCTTCAAGCTTCAACCACCATTGAAGCCCATCCTCCCCACCACTTCTTGCAGCCGAGAGAGAGAGGAGAGAGGGAAGAGCTGGCCGATTTCCTTGGGGAAGAAAGAGGGGAAAAAGCTTGAGGTTGGAGCTTCAATCTTCTTGATCATCCATCAACTTGAAGTGTAAGATCTTAGTGGAGGATTCTTGGGCTTGATCATCCATTCTTGGCAGCCGATTGAAGAGAGAAAGAGAGGGGTGCCATCCGAAAGTTTGGAAGAGAAAAAGAAAGAGAAAAGTGAAGAAACAAAGCTTGATTGAGTGGTGTGTTACTAGATCGTGAGCTTGGAGTTGAAAATCATCGTCAAAGCTCAAAGATCTTGGGTAAAGATCGAAGCTTGAGGAGTTGCTAGGCTTGGGAGCACTCTTGGAAAGAGGAAACCCACGAGATCATCTTGGATCTTGTCAGATCTAGTCAGATCTAAGGGTATAAAGCTTGAACCTTGTAGATATAGCTTTATTAGTGTTAAATAGCTCAGATCCATGGTTGTTATTGATAAAATGATCTCATCTGAAAAGATGAAGTTGGGCTCTTGAAATCCCAACCTAGGTAGCGGACTTGAGGTGGCCTTTAGGTAGCGGACTTGAGGACCTGAATGTGGATTTGACTGGTATTTGTGAAATATATGATGATATGGTTAGAAAAGTAGGGTTTTGTTGTTGAGAATTTTGAAGGAAAATAGATGTGATGGCCAAACCCATGCTTGGTAAATTTAATGTTTGATTTCGAAATTTGTGTTTGTTCTTGAAGAATTTTCTTCTGAGAAAATATGTGTTTTGTTCAATTGTGAGTGTATGTTTGAGTGGAGGGAATGTTTGAATTTTAAAAGATGAAAAGTGAAGTTTTTCATGTATCTTGAATGAAAAGTGTCATTTGAATGAATTTGAGGGTTTTACTATATTTTGGTCAAATTCTATGGGTTTCGAATATAAGAGCTTGGTATGAAGTATTTTAAATTAATGTATAGTTTGACTATGAGTGAGTGTCAAGTTATTTTGAAAATAATGATTTTTGAGGTTTGAGACCTTACTATTTCAACAAGGGTAATTTTAAATATGGCCCGAACCAGACTTCGTAGTAGTGAGGGTTTGGTGCTTCTGTGGAGTTGAGTTAAGACTTGGAATATGAGATTTTGGCAAGTATCTGATAGTTGAACTTTGGCTCAGGTGGCCAAGATTTTGTCGAGGGTGAACCAGCTAACGAAGTTTAGCGTTCTTCTTTACTCACTAGTTTGAGTGGTTCGAGGTGAGTGTTCAAACTCCCTTTTTAAATAGAAATCTTGCCATGGTTTGTAAATGAATGATTTGTAAAATGATTTGCTAGTATTTACCAAGAAATGATTTATCACTATTTCTAAGTAAAATGCTTTTACCCGTGAAATAGCTTATAAAGGATTTGTGAGTGATTCAACTCCCCTTCAAATGAAATCTGGCAATAGTCTCCAAATGAATGATTTATTGAAAAGATTTACTATAACTTCCAAATGAAATGCTTTACAAGTGAAACCATTTATGAAGAGTTTATGGATGTTCAAATCCATTTTAAATCAGATGTTTCGCTGCTACGTGAAAATGACTTGTGATACGATATACTCAACTTATAATTGCAAAGAAATGAGTTTGTGAATATCTCCCGTATGTTACGTGAATTCCATACTTGTTTTTAGGCGAGTGTGTACTTTACCACAATCGACCTAACTGTTAATATACTGTTCAACTGTCTACGCTTCCATTGCTTGCATATTACTTGTTTCCTTGATTGTTTTGTTGATAACTTGATTGTTTGATAGTGGTGTACCAAGGAGCATTTTACCCCTGTAGTCCGATGTGTACCTTATCGCATCGTTCACTACTTGTAGGTCGATGTGTACTTTATCGTATCGACTGAACTGGGTCTCAAGACCCTTTTGCTAGAAAGTCTATCTAAGACCCCCTTCTTGAGCGATCGGTGGGTCAAAAGCCTACTTGAGTACGCCATTAGGGTGGCTGGATAGGTTGGAAAAGCTTTATCTTAAAACAAACTCCTTGGTCGGACGATCATTATTTGCATGTTGTATGCGCCTTTGGCCCCACCCTTGGTTGCTAGCCTATTCGAGCCAGAAGCGGACTCGGTCGGGTAGGTTGGAACCCTGGGCACTGATTAGGTATACTCGAGTATTACCACTGGAGGGATAAGGTGATGGCCGTTTGTACCGGGGATTGATCGAGTTATAAGGTGAAGTGGACTACAAATAGCTCCAAGTGAGCACCGTATCCTTCCAATATGGATTTGATTGTGTCTTGAATTACTTGTATGTTATTGTTAAATTGAGTATTGATGGAATGATTGCTTGAAAACTCAATTGTTTTACAAAGTGACTGTTAACTCAAAGGTCCATGAATTTCTTGCTTTTACTGGACATTCACTGAGCTCCTAGCTCACCCCAAAAATGTTTTATTTTCCCCACGTGTCTCGAGGACGTTGGATAGCGTTGTGATCTTCGAGTGTATTTGACTGGGTTAATTCTTGTACCTTTTGTAACCAGGGATGGATGGACTTTTATCATACTTGGGCCTGTGAGATGGTAATGTGGTTGTACTCTAAGTACTTTGAACTGTAATTTGGGAATGAGAGTTGTAAGTTGAATTTCATTGTGTAATATTTGTGATTTGGATTGGAATGGTTGTTTACAATCACTTTTGAAGTATTATTGGTTATTCTAGTGAGTGAGTCCTGGCGAGAGCTGGGCAGGCACTCCACGGATATCTTAGGGTACGCCCTAAGGAGAAGTGGGGTTGTCACAGGTGGTATCAGAGCTTAGGCTTCAGATCTCTGTAGTGTATCCTAGGCTTTAAGTTTAGGATGTCGGACTGTGGGACTGGTTTGACTATTAAGTGACGTGATTTACGGTAATAGTTTACCTCGAAGACTAATCCTAGATGTGATTGTAGGAATGGAAGAAAATGGAGCACGAGAACTACCTCGAAGAAGGCGACTTCGTCCTATTATGTTTCAGACAGGATCTGGTGAGCCATTTCGACAGTTCGTCCCAGGACGTAGGGTGGATAGTCGATGTAATTGTTGGATGACATATTCGTATCCCGATCGTGTGGTGTTAGCTATAGTAGATGAGAGGCAAAGGCTAGTCAATGCAAATGCAAGAGCAAATGACCGGATTCGAGAGTTGGAGACTAGGGTGCTCGAGGAGCAAGAACGAACTGATATTTTGCGTGTACAATTACAAGAAGCCAATAATCGTTTGGCTCGAATGACTCAACAACTAAGGGAGAGAGGTGGAGAAGATCATGGCCCTGAGGATCCTAGCGTTGGAAATGAAGTTGTACGTGTTAGAGAGCAGGAATCTTTTGATTCTAATTAGTCTAGTGATGTATTGCTTTTGACCTCTTGTATGAGGATGACAGGATTAGAACGTCGACAGTTCTACCTTGGGGACCAATGTGTTTTGTTAACAATTTACTTGCTTTTGTTTGCTATTATTGACTAGATAGGTACTCAACTTGACTGTAACTTGTGTTTTAACTTAATGAGCTCTGGTTTGTACTGGATTGGAACATGACTGAGTTTAAACTGTGTTGTGAAAATGTTACGCGCAAAAATGGAACTGTCTCTCTTGTTTTTATGGATTGATACTTGTATGTGTATGCTCCAAGTGTATATTACATTAATGCATGTCCCTATCGTTTAGTTGAAAAATGGAAGCTAGAAGACCGCGACGGGGACGTCCACGTAGACAACACCACAATCAAGAGGAAGAGAGTGGATCTATGGCTAACCAAAACACTGGGTCAAGGGCTGAGGCAAATGATCAAATGGCACAGGTTTTAAATCATATGGCGGATATCTTAGAACATTTAGTACCTCAACAAGGCCATGGAACTGGACAAGTGAATCAACTTGGAAACCAAGAGATAGGAGAAGATAAGGCTTTAGAAAGATTTCAGAAGTTTTCTCCGCCTAAGTTTTCTGGGGATCCTGACCCTGATAAAGCTGAGAATTGGTTAGAAAATATAAGAAATATATTTGATGCATTGGACTATTCAGAGGAGAGACAAGTGACCTTTGCCGTGTTCCAATTTGAAGGAGCGGCTCGAGCATGGTGGAATGTAATAAGAAACAAGTGGGAAAGGGAACAAACTCCTAGGACTTGGATGAACTTTGTGCGAGAATTTAATGAAAAGTTCCTTCCTCCACTAGTCCAAGAAAAGAGAGAAGAGGATTTTATAAAGCTTCGGCAAGGAACCGTAAGTGTGGCTGAATATGAAACCCAATTCACCAAATTGTCTAGGTTTGCCCCGGAACTAGTGGTTACAGAGCGAATAAGGCGGTTTATTCAAGGACTCAATCTAGAAATTCAAGACGCTCTTGCAGCAGCTCAAATTGAGACTTTTACTGATGCTCTTGAAAAAACCCAAAGGGTCGAGATTACGAAATCCCAATTGAGAGCCTCTTACTCACGAAAGAGAGATACACCTAGTGGTAGCCACTTTGAATCTTTTAGAGAGAGTGTATCACCATTCAAAGTTGGAAAAAGGGCTGATGGAGTGAGGCTACCACCTCTTCCTTCTTCTCATAGAGTGGAGCAAATAGAAAGAGCTACATCACAAGGAACCCAAGCGAGAAGAGTCCAATCAAAGGAAATAACACAAGGGAGTCGAGCCACGGTTTTTCAACCAACTTGTGGATATTGTGGAAAAAGCAATCCGAGGACAATTGTTGGGTGAAAGAACGAAGGTGTTTACGATGTGGGAGTGCCGACCATCAAGTTAACCTTTGCCCGAGAAAGCAACTGCGAGATAGTAGTACTCGCCAAGGAAATGTGGATACTTCTCAACAAGCTATTGAAAGAGAGGAACGACCACGAGCGCCAGCTAGAGTATATACCCTTTTCGGTCAACAGACTCCAGGGTCAACTGAGGTAGTAGAAGGTAAGAATTTTGAGGACAAAATTCCTTTAAGGAGGGAAGGATGTGAGGGCCCCAAAATTCAGATTTTATTTTAAAAATGCATAATATTATTTATATTATGGTTATTTATTGAAATATGAGTAAATATATGTTTAAAGTGATTATTTTCCAATTTAGAGAATTTTATACGAATTTATTGCCGGTGTGGGTGGTTTGGCTATTTTAGCGTTAAAAATTGTTCCGACACGTGAATAGTGACTTGGACTTGAAACCGAGCATATGTAGTGATATTTTGGAAATATTATTATGGTGAGACAGTGTTGGGATGAAGGAAACCAGTGTAAGTTAGAATACCGCGACATAAAGTGGTCATGAGACAACTTTTCCATAAATTAAGGAGAGCCACTCCTTTTGCCCCCTTAAAGCCTTGTTTCTTGCTTCCTTTCCTCACTTTTCAGCAGCCAACTTGGAGCCTTAGAGAGAGAGAGACAGCCGAGAGCTAAGGGAGAGAGAGAGAGAATTTGCACTTCATCATCTTCTTCTTCTTCTTCTTTGCTTCCTTCAAGCTTCAACCACCATTGAAGCCCATCCTCCCCACCACTTCTTGCAGCCGAGAGAGAGAGGAGAGAGGGAAGAGCTGGCCGATTTCCTTGGGGAAGAAGAGGGAAAAAGCTTGAGGTTGGAGCTTCAATCTTCTTGATCATCCATCAACTTGAAGTGTAAGATCTTAGTGGAGGATTCTTGGGCTTGATCATCCATTCTTGGCAGCCGATTGAAGAGAGAAAGAGAGGGGTGCCATCCGAAAGTTTGGAAGAGAAAAAGAAAGAGAAAAGTGAAGAAACAAAGCTTGATTGAGTGGTGTGTTACTAGATCGTGAGTTTGGAGTTGAAAATCATCGTCAAAGCTCAAAGATCTTGGGTAAAGATCGAAGCTTGAGGAGTTGCTAGGCTTGGGAGCACTCTTGGAAAGAGGAAACCCACGAGATCATCTTGGATCTTGTCAGATCTAGTCAGATCTAAGGGTATAAAGCTTGAACCTTGTAGATATAGCTTTATTAGTGTTAAATAGCTCAGATCCATGGTTGTTATTGATAAAATGATCTCATCTGAAAAGATGAAGTTGGGCTCTTGAAATCCCAACCTAGGTAGCGGACTTGAGGTGGCCTTTAGGTAGCGGACTTGAGGACCTGAATGTGGATTTGACTGGTATTTGTGAAATATATGATGATATGGTTAGAAAAGTAGGGTTTTGTTGTTGAGAATTTTGAAGGAAAATAGATGTGATGGCCAAACCCATGCTTGGTAAATTTAATGTTTGATTTCGAAATTTGTGTTTGTTCTTGAAGAATTTTCTTCTGAGAAAATATGTGTTTTGTTCAATTGTGAGTGTATGTTTGAGTGGAGGGAATGTTTGAATTTTAAAAGATGAAAAGTGAAGTTTTTCATGTATCTTGAATGAAAAGTGTCATTTGAATGAATTTGAGGGTTTTACTATATTTTGGTCAAATTCTATGGGTTTCGAATATAAGAGCTTGGTATGAAGTATTTTAAATTAATGTATAGTTTGACTATGAGTGAGTGTCAAGTTATTTTGAAAATAATGATTTTTGAGGTTTGAGACCTTACTATTTCAACAAGGGTAATTTTAAATATGGCCCGAACCGGACTTGTAGTAGTGAGGGTTTGGTGCTTCGTGGAGTTGAGTTAAGACTTGGAATATGAGATTTTGGCAAGTATCGATAGTTGAACTTTGGCTCGGTGGCCAAGATTTTGTCGAGGTGAACCAATAAGTTTAGCGTTCTTCTTTACTCACTAGTTTGAGTGGTTCGAGGTGAGTGTTCAAACTCCCTTTTTAAATAGAAATCTTGCCATGGTTTGTAAATGAATGATTTGTAAAATGATTTGCTAGTATTTACCAAGAAATGATTTATCACTATTTCTAAGTAAAATGCTTTTACCCGTGAAATAGCTTATAAAGGATTTGTGAGTGATTCAACTCCCCTTCAAATGAAATCTGGCAATAGTCTCCAAATGAATGATTTATTGAAAAGATTTACTATAACTTCAAATGAAATGCTTTACAAGTGAAACCATTTATGAAGAGTTTATGGATGTTCAAATCCATTTTAAATCAGATGTTTCGCTGCTACGTGAAAATGACTTGTGATACGATATACTCAACTTATAATTGCAAAGAAATGAGTTTGTGAATATCTCCCGTATGTTACGTGAATTCCATACTTGTTTTTAGGCGAGTGTGTACTTTACCACAATCGACCTAGCATTAATATCTTGTTCAACACTTCCATTGCTTGCATATTACTTGTTTCCTTGATTGTTTTGTTGATAACTTGATTGTTTGATAGTGGTGTACCAAGGGCATTTTACCTGTAGTCCGATGTGTACCTTATCGCATCGTTCACTACTTGTAGGTCGATGTGTACTTTATCGTATCGGCGGGTCTCAAGACCCTTTTGCTAGAAAGCCTATCTAAGACCCCCTTCTTGAGCGATCGGTGGGTCAAAAGCCTACTTGAGTACGCCATTAGGGTGGCTGGATAGGTTGGAAAAGCTTTATCTTAAAACAAACTCCTTGGTGGTGGTGATCATTATTTAGCATGTTGTGCGCCTTTGGCCCCACCCTTGGTTGCTAGCCTATTCGAGCCGAGCGGACTCGGTCGGGTAGGTTGGAACCCTGGGCACTGATTAGGTATACTCGAGTATTACCTTGGAGGGATAAGGTGATGGCCGGTTATGCGGGGATTGATCGAGTTATAAGGTGAAGTGGACTCTGAAATAGCTCCAAGTGAGCAACGTATCCTTCCAATCTTGGATTTGATTGTGTCTTGAATTTGCATTTCTTGTATGTTATTGTTAAATTGAGTATTGATGGAATGATTGCTTGAAAACTCAATTGTTTTACAAAGTGACTGTTAACTCAAAGGTCCATGAATTTCTTGCTTTTACTGGACATTCACTGAGCTCCTAGCTCACCCCAAAAATGTTTTATTTTCCCCACAGGTCTCGAGACGTTGGATAGCGTGCGTTGTGATCTTTCTGAGTGTATTTGACTGGGTTAATTCTTGTACCTTTTGTAACCAGGGATGGATGGACTTTTATCATACTTGGGCCTGTGAGATGGTAATGTGGTTGTACTCTAAGTACTTTGAACTGTAATTTGGGAATGAGAGTTGTAAGTTGAATTTCATTGTGTAATATTTGTGATTTGGATTGGAATGGTTGTTTACAATCACTTTTGAAGTATTATTGGTTATTCTAGTGAGTGAGTCCTGGCGAGAGCTGGGCAGGCACTCCACGGATATCTTAGAATGTACAGGAGAAGTGGGGTTGTCACAGGTGGTATCAGAGCTTAGGCTTCAGATCTCTGTAGTGTATCCTAGGCTTTAAGTTTAGGATGTCGGACTGTGGGACTGGTTTGACTATTAAGTGACGTGATTTACGGTAATAGTTTACCTCGAAGACTAATCCTAGATGTGATTGTAGGAATGGAAGAAAATGGAGCACGAGAACTACCTCGAAGGCGACTTCGTCCTATTATGTTTCAGACAGGATCTGGTGAGCCATTTCGACAGTTCGTCCCAGGACGTAGGGTGGATAGTCGATGTAATTGTTGGATGACATATTCGTATCCCGATCGTGTGGTGTTAGCTATAGTAGATGAGAGGCAAAGGCTAGTCAATGCAAATGCAAGAGCAAATGACGGTTGAGAGTTGGAGACTAGGGTGCTCGAGGAGCAAGAACGAACTGATATTTTGCGTGTACAATTACAAGAAGCCAATAATCGTTTGGCTCGAATGACTCAACAACTAAGGAGAGAGGTGGAGAAGATCATGGCCCTGAGGATCCTAGCGTTGGAAATGAAGTTGTACGTGTTAGAGAGCAGGAATCTTTTGATTCTAATTAGTCTAGTGATGTATTGCTTTTGACCTCTTGTATGAGGATGACAGGATTAGAACGTCGACAGTTCTACCTTGGGGACCAATGTGTTTTGTTAACAATTTACTTGCTTTTGTTTGCTATTATTGACTAGATAGGTACTCAACTTGACTGTAACTTGTGTTTTAACTTAATGAGCTCTGGTTTGTACTGGATTGGAACATGACTAAGTTTAAACTGTGTTGTGAAAATGTTACGCGCAAAAATGGAACTGTCTCTCTTGTTTTTATGGATTGATACTTGTATGTGTATGCTCCAAGTGTATATTACATTAATGCATGTCCCTATCGTTTAGTTGAAAAATGGAAGCTAGAAGACCGGGGACGCCCACGTGAACAACCCACAATCAAGAGGAAGAGAGTGGATCTATGGCTAGCAAAACACTTGGGTCAAGGGTGAGGCAAATGATCAAATGGCACAGGTTTTAAATCATATGGCGGATATCTTAGAACATTTAGTACCTCAACAAGGCCATGGAACTGGACAAGTGAATCAACTTGGAAACCAAGAGATAGGAGAAGATAAGGCTTTAGAAAGATTTCAGAAGTTTTCTCCGCCTAAGTTTTCTGGGGATCCTGACCCTGATAAAGCTGAGAATTGGTTAGAAAATATAAGAAATATATTTGATGCATTGGACTATTCAGAGGAGAGACAAGTGACCTTTGCCGTGTTCCAATTTGAAGGAGCGGCTCGAGCATGGTGGAATGTAATAAGAAACAAGTGGGAAAGGGAACAAACTCCTAGGACTTGGATGAACTTTGTGCGAGAATTTAATGAAAGTTCCTTCCTCCACTAGTCCAAAAAAAGAGAGAAGAGGATTTTATAAAGCTTGACAAGGAACCTTAAGTGTGGCTGAATATGAAACCCAATTCACCAAATTGTCTAGGTTTGCCCGAACTAGTGGTTCTGAGGCGAATAAGCGGTTTATTCAAGGACTCAATCTAGAAATTCAAGGCTCTTTGCAGCTCAAATTGAGACTTTTACTGATGCTCTTGAAAAAGCCCAAAGGGTCGAGATTACGAAATCCCAATTGAGAGCCTCTTACTCACGAAAGAGAGATACACCTAGTGGTAGCCACTTTGAATCTTTTTAGAGAGTGTATCACCATTCAAAGTTGGAAAAGGGCTGATGGGTGAGGCTACCACCTCTTCCTTCTTCTCATAGAGTGGAGCAAATAGAAAGAGCTACATCACAAGGAACCCGAGAAGAGTCCAATCAAAGGAAATAACACAAGGGAGTCGAGCCACAGTTTTTCAACCAACTTGTGGATATTGTGGAAAAAGCAATCACACTGAGGACAATTGTTGGGTGAAAGAACGAAGGTGTTCTGATGTGGGAGTGCCGACCATCAAGTTAACCTTGCGAGAAAGCTGAGATAGTAGTACTCGCCAAGGAAATGTGGATACTTCTCAACAAGCTATTGAAGAGAGGAGCGACCGAAGCCAGCTAGAGTATATACCCTTTTCGGTCAACAGACTCCAGGGTCAAGCGAGGTGAGTAGAAGGTAAGAATTTTGAGGACAAAATTTCTTTAAGGAGGAAGGATGTGAGGAGCCCAAAATTCAGATTTTATTTTAAAAATGCATAATATTATTTATATTATGTTTATTTATTGAAATATGAGTAAATATATGTTTAAAGTGATTATTTTCCAATTTAGAGAATTTTATATGAATTTATTGCCGGTGTGGGTGGTTTGGCTATTTTAGCGTTAAAAATTGTTCCGACACGTGAATAGTGACTTGGACTTGAAACCGAGCATATGTAGTGATATTTTGGAAATATTATTATGGTGAGACAGTGTCAATGGGATGAAGGAAACCAGTGTAAGTTAGAATACAGCTGACGACATAAAGTGGTCATGAGACAACTTTTCCATAAATTGGAGAGCCACCCTTTGCCCCTTAAAACCTTTGCTTGGGGATTGATCAGAGTTATAAGGTGAAGAGGACTACTGAAATAGCTCAAGGAGAACCTGTATCCTTCCAATCTTGGATTTGATTGTGTACTGAATTACTGTTTACTATATGTTATTGTTAAATTGAGTATTGATGGAATGATTGCTTGAAAACTCAATTGTTTTACAAAGTGATCATAACTCAAAGGTCCATGAATTTCTTGCTTTTCTTTGGACATTCAGGCCTAGCTCACCCCAAAATGTTTTATTTTCCCAGTGTCTCGGAGGCGTTGGATAGCGTGCGTTGTGATCTTTCTGAGTGTATTTGACTGGGTTAATTCTTGTACCTTTTGTAACCATGGATGGATGGACTTTTATCATACTTGGGCCTGTGAGATGGTAATGTGGTTGTACTCTAAGTACTTTGAACTGTAATTTAGGAATGAGAGTTGTAAGTTGAATTTCATTTGTGTAATATTTGTGATTTGATTGGAATGGTTGTTTACAATCACTTTGAAGTATTATTGGTTATTCTAGTGAGTGAGTTACGAGGAGGTGGCACTCCCAAGGATATCTTAGGTATGCATGAGAAGTAAGTTGTCACATGGGTTGCCCAAGATCACTAAAACCTTTGCTAAATTATGAAATATCATAATCGCATTCTTCAATAATTTGTGGGATCGAGGACCCGATCCATAGCATAGACCCTAGCGGCATTCTCGAGCGATTATCCTTCACGCTAGACTGTCTGAAGTTGACCTAGTGTTGTGAACTCCTTGCCTCACCAGTGAGCCGTTAGGCGGTTAATCTGATGTTGTACCCTCATGACTCAAAAATTTCCCCGCTTTCCTCCAACAGTCATCCATAGTGTGATTTGGCTTCCCACAGTATCCACATCCTACCTGAGGCGTCGACACCGAACCTCCTTACGAGATATTCCTAGATTGACCACATCCACTAGCAGCTAGCCATAGACCCTCCTGAACCCCCAGCCAATCTTACTCCTCCCATGCCCCTTCCAACCTTAGGGACTGACGCTTTTTTATCCATTGGCCCCACACCACTGCTACTTGGGGCATTCCTCTTCTTAGTATGAAAAGCCCTCATTTAAAGTTTAGCGCTTTCCACTCTTTGGGTCTTTTCCAAGGTTTCGTTAAAAATATTAATTTGGGCTGCAACTAGAGTCTCTTGAATCTCCACATTGAACCCTTGTACGAATCATCTTATCCTTCTTCGACCATGGCTACTAACTCCAAGCAAACTTGAAAATTTTCATCACCTAGGTTTTTGGTAGGCTACACCTCATCCATCCTGAAACCTAATAAAATTGTCTTCTCCCTTTTCTCTTGGATCATTGGAGGCAAAAACTTCTCATCAAACTATCTCTTGAAATTTACCCAAGTCCATGGGTGTCTCTCTCCGCTTTAGCTCTAATTACGCTCCACCAAGATCTAACCGCAGCCTCAAATTGGAAAGTAGCTAAAGTCACTTTTCGCTTCTCTCCTTGTAGTTCAAGGTGACAAAATATCGATCATCCCTCTCAAACCAACTTTCTACCGTTAGAATCAACTCCTCCTAGGAAGTTAGGTGAGCAAACCTAAGAAATGCTCTAGGGCTCTATTGTCTCCATGATCAAAATTGGCTGATTTTACTAACCGGAGTCTTAATGGTTGGCTAGGGCTCCAAGGATATGCTCATCTAATGATGGTCGTAGACACGGTCCTCGTTCCCATGGTCTCCTTTCCGGACCTGTCTCGAAAGACCAAACACTCTCTGAGGGTTGGGGCTATCTAGGCCCACGCCCCCGTCCTCGATTTCGATCTCGACCTCACACATCTATAATCTTAATTATGTCTAAATGTAAAAAGAGAAATAATTGTGCTAGAGAAAATTTAAAGACAAAAGTCAACATTGGAGCATTTGAAATAATAATAACTAACATATATTAACATTCCAAAGTTCACAAATAATCAGCAAGTCATGGGGCATTTACAAAATATAGCACACTTGCGTGCCTTAAAATACAATTGTTCGATGCGGTCAAAGTCATAGGCCTTACAAGTCTAACCCCAACTAATCCATTTACAAAATAGTCAAAAGATCAATACTTCTAATCTAGTTCACAGCAAAACCGCTAGTTTGGGCCTCCTCAATCGGGTCCTTCTCAAACGGCTTCTCTTCGGAAGGCTCCTCCACTGAGGGATCCTCCTTCACTGAATCCTCCTCCAAGGGCACCTCACGTGCCGCGCTCTTGACTCTGTCTCCCACCTCCTCTATCAGCATGGTGGTGTCAGCCAATATACCAGCGGCCCGCTCCCGGACCTCGTCGACTACCCTAATCAATCAAGCCCTCGATCTCCGGACCGGGTCACGGGCGACCACAACCCTAGCCCGCTTCTTAGCCACTATCCCCTCAAACTCCAAGACCCTAAAACTATGGGCATCCACAGTAGCCCTCAATTCCTTAATCTCATCAAGTAGCGCCCTATTAGTAAACACCAGTTGCCGGCACTCATCATCAATCGATAATACCAAGTCGTTAGGGTAAGCTTACGTCTCCCTACAGTCATAGCAAGGGAACCTACTAAATGGAGAGTATCGGACGCGGGGTTCTCCACCAAGCACTCGATATTGAATAGATCTAAGAGGCTCCACGTTATCATTAGCCTTTCTATTACCACTAACCCCATTAGCCTCATGAACGCCATTTCTGTTCTCCATTCCTACAAAACAACCACACAAAACTCAAGATCTCTAACCTACCTCATCATTTCCACTCCTCCCTAGAGTGAACCCAAGAGTATCGGCGGGACGCCTGCCCAACTCTCGTCAGGGCTCACTATAAAACTCAAATATAATTACAAGTATTCATTCTTAAAACCATAATCGAAATCTATCAAAACCACTAGTTAAACTGACAAGAGTACAACCCCAATAATTGCATCAAAATTACAGTAGTTTTAACTCCAAGTGCAATGTACCATCAAGTTTTCAAATCAAAATAATCTTACACAAAAGTGCAGAAATCCTACAAAAGACAACTAAGTTCCTCGATTAACGAACTCCGCTTCAAAACCTGTTAAGGAAAATAAAGCTTAAGGGTGAGCAAAGCCCAATGAGATCAAGAAATCACACACAAGCGAGTCAAAGCGGTAATAAAATCATTAAAGCAGTAGGACAGTAGAAAAGCTCAGACTCACATAAAGCAATTAAAAAATTCAATAATAAAGGATACAGATGGCCCACTCCACATTTTCACAATTTTTGCCATCACCTTTGGTGCGCTCCCAAGCCACAATTTTAATTGGAATGTTGACACTCCGTCAACCATTATTTCACTGACCGTAGACATCAATTTACACTCACCCGTCTACTTACACCTCCTGTGCCAGTCCCGCTCGTAAAAATAGAATTTATTAGTAAACCAAGACGGGATGAGAGGCACTTCCTACTCATTAGAGTGTGATACATGCTACCGCTTGGCATAAAAGGGGGTTGACAAGACAACACTCCAATCGACTTGACCAAAAATTAACCAAGACGGGATCATAGGTACCTCCCACTCGCTTGAGTGTGGTACATTCTACCGATTGGCATTAACAATTCAAGAACAAGCGCAAGTACAAGCATTTAACAAGTTCAATTCAAATAAGGGCAAGCGGGAAAAGTACACGCTCGCCAAGTCAAACCAACATGCTTCTCTTTTCATGCTCGCCAAGTCAAACCAACATGCTTCTCAAGTCATTGACATTAAATAAAGCATTATGTAACAAGTACTTGAACACTCACCGCGATTCACTTAAGGGAGCAAGCAAGCAAGAAGGCTAAGCTTTGGTAGTCGGTTCTCCCTCGGCAAAGTCTTGATCACCTAAACCAAAGTTTAACTATCAAACACTAGCCAAACAACTAGAACTCGAAACTTAATTCAAACTACTTAAAATCACCAAAGGCCACACTGCCACTGTTTCTTACTCGTACCATATCGAAGGCTAACTCATCGAAATTAAGCAAGGCCTACGGCTATGGAAACTAGACTTGGAGTACTACAATTTACTAGACGGGATCGCTCTGAGATTCATTTTATAAGGTAGGCTAAACTGAGCTGCAAGATGCCACAATGAACAAAAGACAGGGATAACAGTCTCGAGAAACAGCCTTTTTTTGAGATTTTCTGGGATTGATAGAAAATGAGTTAGCATGCAAGCCATATACCATTGGAAAGCCCTTGAAGTCTAGTTTCAAACGCCACAAATGGCGCTCGATTTTGACTCTCGAGCAAGAAATTATAGCCATTTGAACAGAAGATATAAAGCTGTCCTGTCAACTAAAATTTTCAGATTTGAAGAGCAACTTTGGGGCATCATTTGGACAATGAAATGGTACTGGAAAAATACCAATTTTTGCAAACATATACCTCAGTATATGAGCTACATTTTTACCAAAATTTAGCTAAAAACTCATAGGGAAGGTAGTGATCACAATGACCAAAGTTAACTGAAATTTTGAACTCAATTCTGCCCAGCAACATATCTTTTCTTTTGCAACATTTAGCTCATCCAAAACAGCCCCCATTCCATTCCATTTTCGAAACCAATACTCTAGCAACATTTCTTGAGCAAATGATGGTAAAATGGTAGAAAAATTTGGACCAAACAACACCCAAAACAGGGCAGAAAATCTCGGGCAGAATAGAGGCAAAATTTTTCAGATTTTTGGCCATCTTTTCATGAACTTTTGAAGCACCAAATGAGAGGGTTTCTTTGTTAGGAAAAATGTCCACTTAAAACTCAACATTTCAGCTCTCAAAATAGCCATGAAACTCATGAAAAATGGTAGGTAAACAAGGCAGAAAAATTAGCAAAAGAAACCGGCAGCATTGCTCTCCTCCTCTCTCGGTTTTGCCTCTTCCTTTTCTTCTTCACTTTCTAACTCCAAGAACTCAACACAAACTCACTCCATCACATGTATATGCATCTCAATAGCCCAACAATCAAGAAATGTGGGAGTTTATAGAGCCCACACAACCATCCAAATTCAACAAAATAAAAGCAAGGAGCTACAAGCTCCAAAGCCATAAAATGGAAGCAAGGAAACAAGGGTTTGTTGAAGTCAAGATACCTCTAGTTGCTCAAGAAGAAACTCTAGATTGTGGTATGTCTAATCTCCCAAAACAGGCCCTCTCTTCAAGCTCCTAGCTCGGCTCTCTCTCTCTCTCCTTGTTGGTCCTCAAAGCTCCAAGGTAAGCTAGCAAGATTGCTTAAGTTTCTTGGTTGATTTGATGAAGGATTGAAGTGGTTTTTGAAGACAAAATGAAGGGGGAGGAAAGGGGAAGAGGTTCGGCCAGCTTGAGGGAGAGGAAGAGAGTGAGTTATGCTTTGTTGACTTTTGGGACTTGTTGGGAAAAGGCAAGAAATGAAAGGAGTCAATCGATTTGACATAAAGCCATCTTTTTGTCACGTCACGGTTGATTCGCGCGGCGCGACACTACTACTCCGGTTTCTCTTATTTACATACCTCAAATACATATCCTAACACTTGAAACTTAGGTCTAATAGTCGACCCTAGACTCGTATGCGAAATTGAAACATCCAAATAATGCAATTACCGACATAATGTAAACGTGCGCAATGCATTTTAAAAATTTTCGTGCTGATGCAATTGAATTAATAAAGTTAAATAATTCTAAATAAAATAAATAAAAATTGATATGAGAATTTGCAATATATAAATTAAAATGATGATATAGGTCCTCACAACCACAATGGTCCTCTTCTCATAGGAAAGATCTCAATCAACCTCATTTGGTATGAAATATTCAGCGCCTCCCAAAAAAGCCATCATAGCTGATTTCATCACCTCACTATTCTCTTCTTCACATTCCTCCCAAGTCATCCAACCATCGGTTGCCACGTGGTGGAAAAACATTGAGAAATACTACACCTTAATGAAATCCAAGAAATCCTCCCTTCAACTTTATTTGGGCCACCAAATTTTGGGAGAAAATTACTCTTTAGGCAAATCTGTCAAAATGAAACAAATTGAACAATTGGCAGCAAAGGGTGATCAAATGAATGCCATCAACATAGTCTTGACTTCATCTGACCATACAATTGAAGAATTTTGTTCAAACAAATGTGGCACCCACGGTTCTCTCTCATCAAGAAGTTTCGCAGTTAAAGGCAACAGCCCAAAGTTTGCTTACATTTGGGTTGGGAATTCTGAGACACAATGCCCAGATCAATGTGCCTGGCCATTCCACCAGACCATTTGTGGACCACAGAGCCCATTTTTGGTTGCACCCAATAATGATGTGGGCTTGGATGGATGGTCATCAATTTGGCTAGTCTATTGGTTGGTACTGTCATTAATCCCTTTGGAAATGGGTATTTTTAGGGTCCAACTAATGCATCACTTGAGGATGCCGCAACATGTCCTAGAATTATGGCAAAGGAGCCTATCTGGGCTATTTAGGGAAGTTGATGGTTGATGTTATAACCGGTGCTAGCTACAATGCACATAGTAGCAATGCGGATGTATCTACTTCCGGTGATCTATGATCCCTCAACTTCTACTTACTCCACTTTGATTTGAAAAGTAAAATGGAAAAAAGAAAAAACATAAACGTAGCTTATAGAGATTTTGATGTATAGATGCTATAGATTAAATTTATTCATTCTTTAATATTGAAATAGTAGTAATGAAAGTACATTTTTACAAATTTTATCCACTTCTTTTGCCTTCTAATTTGGTGCAAGATACTAGGTTTCCAATGAGTCAGGGGAAAAAAGAAAGAAGACATAGTTATTTGATTTTGGTCAAGCATGCCCATATACAACTTCGTCATGACTTTACTTGGAACACAAAAAGCATTTTAATTATTGCAAAATAGCAAAAGAGGACGTTTGAATGGGATTAAATTTTACAGAAATATCTTAACTTCATGTATCTTTTTCTGTACTTTATATTTTTGGCTCTGCTCCTATAGGTATAAACTTAATTTCATGCCAGGAATACATCTTTTCTCAAAGGTAAAATAGAATCTTCTTCAAAGTCGTTAAGTTGATTGACCAAAAATAATCAATAAGACAATGATGGGATCAACTTCTACTTCTTCCATTTTGGACTAAAGATGGCACAAATGTTGTAGCCTATAGAGATTTTGATGTATAGAAACTATAGATTAAATTGATTTATTCATTCTTTAACATTGAAATAGTATAATTAACACTACTTACATATTTGATCCACTTTCTTTTTGTCCTCTAATCTGGTCAACCCCACTCCTAGATAACACCATGATAACTTGTTTGGAGCACAAACTATTTTAGTTCTTAAGGAAACGTATAAAAAGATGGATTCATCTTTCTTACACTATCAAAAAGATGGATACATCTTTCTTACATTGTCAGGCATAAAGTGATGGATGGATTGGATGCATGTCACATTATCTAAATTTGAATTTGAAAATTAGATTTTGTATAAGTGACATTTATTTACACCTGCGAGTATATACACTGTTAATGTATATAAAATTTGTCCAAAAAAGATATGCAGATAACATTACAAATCACTGAAACAACATGAAAGAAAATTTTTTATGGAATCTTTACATTTTTTATGATGCATTAGATCAAGTATCCAAATAAGATAACAAAAAAGAAACCTACACGTCCAACTTGAGGAAATATAGAATGCTCAAAAAGGGAAAAAAACTAAGGAAAAACCGATTCCGGTGTCTACCCATCAACTCAACTAAATGAAAGACGGGGAATTTCAGAATCATGAGACCATGATGAACTGGGATGTCAAGGTTTATTTTATGCATCCAAGAATCAGATGGTGCAGTTGGATACCATCTAAAATAGATGCTTTGGCAATAAACGGTGATGGCTCTGTTAGATCAGATATTGGTGGTTCAGGTATCGCCATTTGAAATCATCAAGGTGAAGCAATTATAGCTGTTGCTTATGCAAGAGGAAAACGGACAGTACTCTTCCATGAACTTGATGCCATCAAGATAGGATTGGAACAAGCCTTGGCAATTTCAAATAACAAAATTGAAGTTAGAAGTGACTCTAAGTTGGCTATCGACATAGTTATTGGAAAAGTCAAAGCTTCGTGGAAAGTAATTTTGCCCTTGCTCTGTGAAATCGAGACAGTAACTTCCTCTTTTGTTAATACAACATTTGCTTTTGTGTATAGAGAATCTAATAGGGCTGCAGATTACCTTGCAAGCAAACTATACGTAAGTTTTGAAGTGTTCAATTCTAATTATCCCTTAGAGTTGGCAAAAATATTAGATGATGATTAAAAAGGGAGTTTTGACTCATAAAGGGGATTAAATTCACTCCAAAGGACTCATATGTATATTTACCTGGTTCATTCCTACTTTTGAATATATTAAAGTTTACCATTTTCCCCAAAAAGCAAAAAAAAAAAAAAAAGATGGGCAGTTTCACTTATTCAGAAAAGAAGTTTTGTTACTATAGTCAGACCGACAAGTCAAACTTTATCGTCAGGCTCTCTCCCTTTTCCTTCTTAATTTTATGTGAAAAGATCAGTTTCTTAATTCCTATTCATCAAGTTATTTAACATCAAGTCCCAAACTGGTTCAACCCAATTCAAGTAAATGTTAGATGAAAAAGTTGTCGAAATTAAGGATGAAAGAAAGAAAAACGTTTCTAGTGAAAATTGGTAATATTATTGAGTGTGTTTGAATAAAAAATTATTTGAAATAATAACTGAGAACCTTTTTTGATGTGATATATTTGAGATAAAAAAGGCGGTTGAAAAGATAAAAAAGTTATTGAAAAGTGATATAAGAAAAATAATATTTGGAACAATTTTGGTATCCAAACACACTTGTTATGAATCAACAAATGTCACTTTCCTATTCCTTTGCTCAGCTAATTATGATCAATATCTTAATTTGATGAACAACTATTTTGAATTTATAATTTCGACTCTTATTAATGCTCCTATAAACCTTAATTCCACACCCTGATTACATCTTTTATTGAAGATAAAACAGAATGTATAAGATACTTCTTATACAAAGTTGAATGATTATAGAAATTATCATTAAACAATTTTGCTAACCACTCCAACTTAGAAGCGCTGATTATATTTCAATACTATTTGACCTTTTATTTTGCTCATGATTATCCATGTACATATGTAGATGTATTAATCAAGTCAAATTGGAACGTGTAGCAAATTAAGGAAATGAGAAAACAAATTCATAGCATTTAGCTAGGAAAGGAGCCATCCAGATGAATCTAGGTGCAATCTACAGAGATATTTACTAGTCAGCTGTCACGTGTACAAAGAATGAATGATGGAGCTGATGTTGATTATAGCTTGAACCCAGGAATAAGAGATTCTGAATTCAAATTTCCCTGTTTCCTCTTCATTTCTTAAGTCTCAACCTTTCTTTGTTAAAAAGAAAAAAAATTAAAAATAGCTTGAACCCTCTCCTCAAATGTGTATTCGGCCAGAAACCAATTCTATGGGGTTTTCCTATTTAGGGTCAACCATATATAAAAGGGATAACACATACATCATTGGGTTTTAGGACATTCATTGACCTCATTTTAGGTTTATGGATGCACTTATATAGATCCATTTATCCTTGAAATCATATCAACTTCAACCTCAAAAGGCAAAAAAATAAAAATGCATATCTCCTTCAACTCCAAAAAAGACTCCACATTAAAAGGAGCAATATTTGTAGAGCAAGCACTAATATCATATTTAGCAAAGTTTGATTCCAAGAAATTAGTTTTGGCCTGTACAAATATCCAAACCAGAACCATACTGCAATTCATAATGCTAAACGTAGATGCATATGGAGGGAACTGAATGGGGGAGAACAAGATACCATCCTTTTTTCTATGCCAGAAGAGTCCTCTTGTTACATGATCTTGAACCTTGAAATGGCAATTCATTGATGTAGAATTATTAGCAATTAGCTCAGATCAAGCCTTAAAAAATTTTCTGGTCTTATAATAATTGTTAATTACTGGTCTGATTTATTTGTCTTACATGATTACATGTCTTGATATATGTTAACATCTTAAACCTATCCACAAGCATTTTCTAGTCCATGTGTGGCCTTGACAATTTTTCTTTGTGTAAATTATTTTTTGTTATTCTTAAGCATTTGACATAATTTTCGGGGATGCAAGAAATCTAAACAATATCTTTTTAAAGATCTGCTATCTAGTATGTATGATTGAAAGCTAGGAGGGAGAATTATTGATTTTGATAGTTAAGCCAAAGAAGAATCTGGTTCTCCAAGGATTGCACGGTTTCTAACCAATGCGGCTTAAGATATGATTAAAGAGACAGTTTAGATAGCGATGTTGCACTTTTTTCAATAAAAAGGATACTTTCATTCCATTATGTGCACTAACACAGATAAGATACATAGACCTAAAATCAACTCATATAACAAATCTAAAAAATAATAAACTTGACCATAATATTCAAATTTAAAAATGTCTTCTATTAGATGAATATCATTATAAAATATGCTTTATTACTTAAGAAATAATTTTTTTTCAATGTATTTTGCACTACTAATTATTAACTTATTTTGTGCAAATAAATTTTACATTCCATGGGATATTCAAAATTGCACAAAATGTTTGCTTCACAAGAACATAAGAAAAAACAGAGTTTCAAAGACATGCAACCTTGGATGCTAGATATCAATAACATTTTTGAAATAAATAGAATTGTTTATTTGACTTAATATTTCCTATTTTCAATTTTTACATGCAACGCTCTTAAGTTTTTTTTTTAATTCCTTTTAATAGGAGAGTGATGGGATTTAAAAAGTGGAGAGAGAGAAGGGAGATTTGATCTTAGGAATTCTAAGGGCTTGTTCTGGGTTGATTATTTTAATTTTGATTATAGATTCTGATTTTAGATAATCAGATTTTATGATGTTCTCATTTGCTTTTTATAAAGCCCAAAACAACCTAAGAGGGGATGAAGTAGGTTGATTACAATCAAGGAAGTAATTATAAATTTTCACCAAATTTATCTACTAAATTGGTTTAAGGAAAAAGCACTCAAGCAAGTACAATAACAAGAGATATAAACAAATTTAGCCACAAATAAATAACAAAAAGAAAATAATAGGTAAAAGAATTGAGAGAAATACCAACCAACAAACTCTCAAACTTCTCCCAAACTTGAAGTTGAAAGAATCAAGTGCTTCTTCCAATTATTGGTGATGCAAACCAACTTGTACAAAGAAAGGCTCACTCCTTATTCAAGTATCCCAACTCTAGTTGAACCATTGGATTTTACCATTCTCCCTAGTTAACCCTCTCTAAGTTACAATTAAATACTCACCCTAATGATGAAGAACACTTACAAGTGAGGTTCACCTTCTTCACGGTTTTACTTCTCCTCTTGATATACCTCACATACCCAAATTTTACCACACCTATACAACAATTAAAATATTATTCTATTCAAAAATCACTTTTGAAACCTTGGATCTTGTGTAGACAAAATTCTTGCATCTTCTCAAACTTGGGGGTATTTATAGGTGAAGAAAATTTGCCCCAAAAACTTCTCCAATGGTCAAAATACTAATTGTTAGAAAACTAGCTGTTAGAAGTATCAGATGTTCGATAGGAAGGAAATGTCTGATCGATGATTGGTCATCCGTTGCATTTGATAGAAATACAGTGTTGCCATTTTTGGTCTTAAGCTGTTGGATTGCCAACAAATAAGGTGTGCATCCGATCTTTGCGCTTGATGAGTGCTTGCTTGCTTTCTATCAGACGTCTGATACTCCAAGTTGCATCCGATTCTTGAGTCCGATAGACATGAGAACTTGCATTTCTTCTTGATTTGCTTCCTTTTCTTTTCCAATAAACCAAAGATCTGTTCTAATACATTTCTCACGTAAAATCATTAATTCAAATCATTACTTTGGTTTGTTAATCATCAAAACGAAGATTGATCAATCAAGGTCAATACTTTTATGTTCTGATTATAGATTTTCTAATGACCAAAAAAGGTAAAATCTATAATCAGCTAAAGATTAATTTTTGCTAATTCTGTTTATTTTTTATAATCAATATCTATAATCAAATCCTATAAAATCTAAAGCAACTGAAAACAAAGCCTAATTTCTGGGATGTCAATCTCAACCACGAGACTAAGGATAAAATCTAAAGCAACTGAAAACAAAGCCTAATTTCTGGGATGTCAATCTCAACCACGAGACTAAGGATTCCTTGGCCATGACATTCTTAAGGTTGTTTTTCTTATCTAAAAATGATAATGGGATCAAACTACATCATCTTTGAATTATCTTTTTTTGTATTGATTTTTAACATATTGTTACATGAATTTAAGACTACCCTTTTTAACCACAAATTATAGAAATCAAGCTTGATGTCCATTGAATAGTTGGATTCATTAGGTCTATTCTAGATCTCTTTTTTTTTTTGCAAATATATTAAGATATAGATTTGGGTTTAGACCTGAAAAATATATTGTGTTTTGTTTTGGATTTAAATCGAACCTGTGACACCCCCACCTTCCCCTAAAGTGAACCAAAAGGGGTTTGGCGGACCGCCTGTCCGGTTCTCGCTGGAACTCACTACAATCCTCAAATCAA
The DNA here is from genome assembly GCA_013103745.1 of Gardenia jasminoides. Classification (NCBI taxonomy): domain Eukaryota; kingdom Viridiplantae; phylum Streptophyta; class Magnoliopsida; order Gentianales; family Rubiaceae; genus Gardenia; species Gardenia jasminoides. The sequence continues at coordinate 35,825,865 of CM023095.1, forward strand.
TTTCAGTGCCAGCCTTTAATAATTACAATAAAACTTCAACAATTACATCTAAGTACTTCTGAATAATAACATAGCCATAAATCTTACAATTTAAACTCCAATACTATAAGTACTTTTCACAAGACATCAGAAATAATATACCCAAATAGAACTAGAGTTAATCCAGCCGGTCACACTAGAAAGTCTCTACAAGTGCTTCCTTTGCCTCGAGCCCTGTGGAGGGGAAATAAATATTTTTGGGGTGAGCTAGAAGCTCAGTGAAGTTCCGAAAAATGAGCAAATTCACATTTGATCAAAATCATAACACTTGAATCAAATAGCACTTTTGTAAAACAGTTGAGTCGTTAAAGATCACTTATAAAAGTATAATTTATTAAGAAATACTATAACGACAAAACTCTAGAATACATTTGAATACGTTTATTAAAAGAAACAAAAATTCAAGTGTTCGAACAATAATTAAACAAACAATGCATTTTAATCAAATAAAAGGTATTGAAACGGGATGAGAGGTGCCTCTAACACTGATTGGGTGTGACACATACTACCGTTCAAATTTAATCACACATAACATATTGAGACGGGATAAGAGGTACCTCCCATTCATTAGAATGTGGTACATACTACCGCTTATCACATATGGCGGAATGAGAGGTACCTCCCACTCATTGAGTGTGGTACATACTTCCGCTTAACAAACACAAGTCAAGAATTCAAGACACAATACATATTCAGCATATAATTCATCTCTAGTCACAGTTTCTATTAATCGTGATTCCAAATTTTGACAATTACAAAACAATTGAAGAAATTGGTCTAACATTTTTCATTGAGATCATTGACAGCACAGGTCATCAAGGCAAGGAATCTTGTTGAAGAAACCTATCAAAAGAAGTTTTCAGAACTGTTGACTATCGAAACTTCTCTATCGGACGCTCAACTGGAAGTATCGGACGTCCGATAGACAGGGGGTCTATCGGACACTTCTTTCGGATGCACAACAACCACAACGGACGTCCGAAGATATCCAAGAAGTTTTTTGAGCTCTCTGGCTGCTTTCGGACGCAAGCCCATCGGACGCAAAAACATGTATCGGCCGTCCGATCATTTTCATGAAAATTTTCCGAGCTCACTGGTCGCCGTTGGACGCAAAGCCCATCTAACGCAGAAATATCCATCGGCCGTCCGATAAAGATCGAAACAGCCTATCGGATGCTAGCATCGGACGCACAACAGAGTGTCGGACGTCCGATAGCTCCAACGGCTAGTTGACTCTTTAGCTTCTTCTATCCGTTGACCTCAATTCTAAGGCACTTTTTGGTCTCCTATAAATACATGCCTTGTCTGAAAATCAAATATACAATTGTGCACTTGGATAACAAGTTCTTAAGAGTGATTTTAGCTAGAAAATACTCTTTTTGAGTAAGAATTGTTAGTCTTGAAGTGTGAGTACATTGGCAAGCTTTTCAATTGTGAGTGAGTTGATCATTTGTGTAGCTTTGTGAGGGTTTTCTGTAAAGAGTGTAAAACTTCCTACCTTGACTAAGTGGAGCTTGGGGCAAGGAGGAAGTGATCCTTCTATTGTACACAAGGTTGATCGAATCTCATCAAATTGAAGAAGCTTTATTTGAGGAATTTTCTTTAAGCTCAAGTGGAGCTTTGAAGAAGTTTGGTTTGCTTTCTAAATCTGTTTCTTTTCAATCTTCTTTTCAAACTCTTTGATTGAAATATCATCTATACATCTCGGTCTTGATTGTCTATTTGCTTGACATATTATTTGTGTGAGAAGCTGTGATTAAAATTTGAAAAAGGGGCATTATTTGATTAGTTCTTAATCAACCTAATTCACCCCCCCTCTTAGGTGTTTTTGGGCCTTACAATTGGTATCAGAGCTTGGTCTCTAGGATCAAGTTTAACCGCTTAGAGTAAAGATGACAACTAACAATGCCATGTTTTTTGAAGGTCAATCAATCACTGGACCACCAATGTTTAATGGATCAAATTATGTGAGTTGGAAAGAACGTATGATTATTTTCTTGCAATCTATTGACATTGATCTATGGTTTATTGTTAGTGAAGGTCCTTACACTGCTATTATTGATGATCCTATCACTCATGTTCCTAGATTAAAAACAAGAGATGAGTTGAATAGTGAGGATAGGGCTAATCTCACATCTAATGCAAAAGCCATGAATGTTCTATATAGTGCACTAGATTCAAATGAATCCATTAGAGTGAAAGGGTGTAAATCTGCCAAAGAAATTTGGGATAAATTAAGGGAGATTCATGAAGGTAGTGAGGATGTGAGAGAACAAAAGAAATCCATTCTAGTCACTAGATATGAATCATTCGAAATGGAACCTCATGAAAACATTGATAAGATGTATTGTCGATTCAATGATCTTATTAAGGACTTAGAGGTGTTGGAAAAGGAATACACTCTTGGTGAAAAGAATAGAAAAATTTTGAATACTCTACCTAAAGAGTGGGAAAACAAAGTGACTGCCATTGAGGAAGCCAAAGATTTGAATTCTATGTCTATTGAGTCTCTCATTAATTCTCTAACATCTTATGAATTGAAGCTTAAAAGCAAGGTACAAGATGAAGAGGAAGCAAGAGCAAAAAGAAGCATTGCTCTAAAAGCTGCTCAAGATGAGGATGACTTGGCTTCACAAGATGAAGAAGATGGTGATTGTGATGATAGTGACCTTGCACTCATCACAAAAGCTTCAAAAGGATACTCAACAAGAGAAGATTCAGAAAAGGAGGACCAAGCAATCAAAACAACAATCAATTCAATACAAAATACAAAGCAAGATATGATGCAAACAAGAAGCAAGGAGACAAGTGCTTCGAGTGTGGGCAGCCTGGTCATTATGCTTTGGATTGTCCAACGAAGAAGAAGAAAGAAATGAAGAATGAAAGAAAACCAAAGTTCAACAACTTCCAAATCACTTGGAACGATTGCAACTCGGAAGAAGAAATTGAAGAAGAAGAGGAATCGGCTCAAATTGTCTTTATGGCAATTGGTGACAATAAGGTAACTTCTCATTCTCAATGTGAAAGTGACGATGATGATGATGATGATGATCTAGAGTCATTTGTTGCAAAATTGCATGAAAGCCTAAAAGAGTGTTATGCTAGAAACAAAGAACTAAAACAGAAAATTACTTTTCTTTTACAAGACAATGCAAACTTGTTCCAAGATAACAAAAAATTAAAATATGATAATGATTGCCTAGTAAGAGCTGAAATGGAATTGCAACATGAACTTGATAAAAAAACAAGTCTTTGTGAAATGCCTAAGGAAAGACAAAATGACTTGAAAAGAAGAATGGATAATCTAGACATGATCCTACAAAACAAGAAACAAAATGTCTCTATAAGAAATATGTTTAAGTCTCACTACCCTATGAAAGGAAACTCACCTTTAGTGCAAATGAATTTACAATTTATAGAAAAAAGTGGAGTTAGGTTCATTAAACCAATTCATGCAAATGACCCCAATTTTATGTGTGATTTTTGTTGTCAAGTAGGACATTTAAAGCATGATTGCTATGTAAGAAGAAATATGAGAAAAGGAATGAAATGCATGTGGTTAGTCAAACATGATTCTAACTATTAAGGACCCAAAAATTAAAAAGGGTACCAAACTTTCTATCTCTTGTATAGGTGAAAATTGAAAAAGCTATGAAAGAATCAAAGTGGTTCATTGATAGTGGATGCTCAAGGCACATGACCGGTGATCCATCACAATTCATCAAGCTCAAATCAAAGTCAAGTGGAAAAGTAACTTTTGGTGATGACATGAAAGCCAAAACAATTGGAGTAGGTGATGTTGGTAAGAATGGTGAAACATTTGTGCATAATGTTCTCTTAGTAGATAATTTGGGATATAATTTGCTTAGTGTTAGTCAATAATGTGATAAAGATTTGTTTGTTTTATTCAAAAAATATGAATATTTGGTTCTTGACTCAAAATTCAAGGAAAAATGTTCAATGATATCTATGTTGTAGTTCTTGAGAAAATTGACTCTTCTAGTTTTAAATGCCTTAAGATTTCAAATGAAGACCCTTGGTTGTGGCATGGACGACTTTGTCATTTTAACATGGATGTGATAAATGAAATTTCCAAAAAGGAACTTGTTAGAGGATTACCTAAAGTCAAGTTTGAAAAGGATAAGATTTGTGATGCATGTCAATTTGGCAAACAAACCAAAACATCTTTTAAACCTAAAAGAAATGTTTCAACATCTAAGCCATTGGAACTCTTACATCTTGATTTATTTGGTCCTACACCTATTGCTAGCTTAGGAGGTAAGAGATATTATTTTGTGATTGTTGATGTGTGACAGCCCCACTTTCCCCTAAGGCGAACCAGAGGGGTAAGCGGACCGCCTGCCCAGCTCTCGCCAGGACTCAAACATTCCTTTATGAAACCCTCGCTAAAAGGTATTTAAAATCGCTGACAAATTCACGCAAAACACAAACCCCCGACATTTCATCAAGGAGACATTGATAAAACTCCAAAATACCACAAACTATCAAAATCATCCAAATAGTTCAATCTTATACAAAAGAGGAAATCCTACAAAAATACTAAGAGGTAATCCTGCACAGGTACTAGGTTCCTCGATTCTCGTGCCCCACTTCCAGACCTGTTAAGGAAAACAAAGCTTATGGGGCGAGCAAAGCCCAGTGAGGTCAAGAATGCATGCACAAGCAGGTTAAAGCGATAACAATTTTGAACAAATAATAGCAGTAGAAAACTTGGGAATCATACAAGATATTATAAAGTAATCACTATAAAAGGATACGGTGTCGCTCCATCTTCCACATTTTCCACGCCCAGCCGGTCGTCCCAAGTCAGTATTTTCAATAGGCATGTTGACACCGTCAACCACTATCTCACCAACCGGAGAAATCACTTTACTCACCCGCCTACTTACACCCCTGCACCGGCCCTTCGTCAAAATAGTATTAACATCAAACCAAGTCGGGATGAGCTGCACCTCCGCTCCATATAGCTGGTACATACTACCGCTTGGTAATTAACATCAAACCAAGTCGGGATTAGCGGCACCTCCCCCCATAGGCGTGGTACATACTACCGCTGGTAAATGAGTCGACGAGACTACGCTCCAATCGACTTAACTAGAACCCGACCAAAACGGGAGGAGAGGCACCTCCCACTCACTCGAGTGCGGTACATGCAACCGTTTGGTCTTATCAAGCCAAGAACAAGCACAAGTACAAGCACTTAACGACTTCAACTCAAGCAAATTCAAGCAAGGATGAAGCGATAAAAGTACACGCCACCAAGTCAAACAAGCATGCTTTCAAATGAATTTCATCAAATCCGACATCCAAGCATGAAAACAACAAGCACTTGAACACTCACCAACAGTTGAGCGCAAGCAAGACAATGTAGGCAGTTAAACACGATCTTTACCGTCCACAGAAGCACCTGAGACGTGAAAGTGCAAGCAAATTACTTTTGATTTCAAACTAAAGGTTTGGCAAAAGTCATTTTCAAATGTGAAATGACGTGACAAGCAAATACTCAATGAATTAAACTCTCGAAAAACACTCATAAATGCTCAACAAAGTAAGAAGGTGCATAAGCATGGGCGTTAGACCGAACACAGATGAAAACGAAACGAAAACAAAAACACACACCAAGGGTGAAGAAGACAGTTTTGACACCCTGTACACTAATACTCATAACTCAGGCTACAAGTATCGGATTAGAATGTACGAGGTGCCGTTTCAAAGCTAAGAGAACAAGCTACAACTTTTGCGAAGAAAACTTCTGCCCAGATTTTCTCTTTCTAGGTGAAAAATGTCGAAACAGTTTCAGAAATTTTCCCCGTCAGAATTGCCGACAGGCTACATTCAAACGATCATAACTTGGCGCTCACAAATCCGAATCCAGAAATTCCAGATGCGTTGGAAAGCTAGAATGAAGGGCTATAAGTTCCGTGTTTTTGCCAAAAGCCAAATCACAAAGGATCAACACAAAAAACGAAGCTGAATTTGCTGGTTTGTCATTCCTGTTTTCAGTTTTGCGCCAAAACTCAATGCATTCAACCAACACACACACATGCAAACTCATCGACTCAAATGCAATAACAATGAAGCAAATGCAACCCTTACACGTTCCAAATTACCCTCTACAATTTCCATGAAGAAGTTGAAATCCAATTCCATCCCGAACTAGGTCGAAAATAATCAAAACAATGGCTTTCTACCCTATCGCAGAGATTTAAGTAGGACGGCTTCAAATGGCCATAACTCGACACTTACAGCTCCAAATCAAGCGATTCCAAAGCCATTAGAAAGCTAACGCATAAAGCTACTATACTTAAGAGATCTCAAGAACAAAAACAGTCATCTTCCTGGTCAAAATGGCCCATTACAGCAGCAAAATAACGGTTCGGACAGAAACAGGGCATCAGGGGCATTTTAGTCATTTCACATGCTACAGTGCTCCGATTCACCTGAAAATTTACAGGTAGAATCCTCACTCAACTCTATACAACTTTCATGCTTTGTACTAAAGCTAATTCTGTCCCCATCATTTTCGAAAATAGCAAGCAAATTCGGACAGAAAAATGGACAAAAATTCAACCCTAATGATTTATTCTTGGCTGCAGCTTTACACAAGAAAATTCAACAATCTAACCCATATATTCATCTAAGAAGCGAAACATGATCCTCAATCAAGTCAAAACAACAACAAAATCCAACAACTTCATCAACTTAGATAAATTTCAGCAACCTCAATAAAAGTTCAACTTACAAAGTGTAAATCACCTCTTGAATCCAAGATTGAACTTCACAATCAAGTGCTTCCAACTCCCAAATGAAGGTTTGATGGCTGAAATTGACAAAATCCCAAGCTTTCCTCTAGTTTCCTTTCTTTTTCCTCTCTTTTTTTTCTCTTCTTTTCCTTCTTTTCCCACGGTTTTCCCCTCTTACTTTTCCCTTGCTTGGCGGGCTCCCTTGTGTTGAAAATGGCCAAGGGATAAGACTACTTAGATATTTATGGTGTAGACTTAGGTTGGTCAAAGTTGTGGTCAAAATTAGCATGCTAACTAACCTACCAACTTAGGTAAATTGCTCCCTTGCCCAAGTGATTTTTCTTTCCTATCAAATTACTCCATAAGTACATAAATTAACCTAGTCTATCAAAGCTTAAGTACACCTACTTAGGCTACTAATCACCTAAGAATTGTAATCCCTCCTCTTAATCATGCCTTATCACACATAAAATCAAAGAGATAACAAACTCGTAGTTGGACATAAAACTTAAATTCATTTTCAAAACTAGGGTTTTAAGAAGTCAAACTAGGGTTTTCCACATTCAAACTAGGGTTTTATCGAAAATTAGGGTTTTCGAAGCAAACTAGGATTTAAATGTCAAATTAGGGTTTTTAGACGTGTAAAACAAAATAGTTAAAACAAAACACTTTGAGAAGTAAAATAAATCATATAAACACCTCAGTAAACAATAATGACTACAAGTAACATTATTTTGTGTGAAAGTCGATGTGAAAATTTAAACAAAAATATTAAGTAACATTATTTTGTGTGAAAGTCGATGTGAAAATTTAAACAAAAATATTAAGTAAGTAGGTCAAATAAAATAAATTTCCAGGTCCTCACAATCTTCCCCCCTTAAAAGAATTTCGTCCTCGAAATTCATACGTGAACCATGAAATAATTCTAGGTGTTTCCTCGGAATTTCTTCCTCTAACCTTCAAATTACTTTCTCAACACTTTGGTTTATCTACAATAGCTCCAAGAAAAGAATTCGCTTGATCCTCAATTCTTTCGCTTACAGTTCACACATTAAGAATTCCTTTTCACACGTGGAGTCGTTTACCAAGATTGAATTACCTATAAAATCCATGAAATTTAATCATTCCAAATATGTGTATTCCATCTCTTCCATCTCTTCATTGTACTACACATAATTCGAAAGAGGCCGTAATTGAAACAACAAAGGGTATCATGACCTAATCTCGTTGTTTGAAACAGCCCTTCTTATGATGCTGCCACCTGCCACCTCCGCTACATACCACTTAACACCACCTAAGCACTTCCAAAACCTCACTATTCTACTAATCGTAACTTACTCCTATCAACTCAAATCTTACATTACAGACAATGGGGCTCTTGGGTTCATTCCTTTCTAATAAGGATGAAATATAACGTTGAATACCGCAATCAAATTGTTCAAACTTTTATGAAGATGGTATAAAATAATCGTTTGAAAAGGCACTCTCAATTATCTTTAAATGGAAAAGAGTAAGATTCTGAGGACACAAAGGGCTTGATTAAAACCTTCTTATTTCTTCTCTCTTTTTTTTTTTTTTTAAAGGGAAATCACTCTAAGAGACTCAAATTTCACGAAAACTTTGTAAACAAGAAATGTCTAAAATTTAAACAAATAAAACAATGTTGTAAATACTAAATTGTGTCCAAACACGTTTATATCAAACCTCAATATCAACATCTAGAAAGGTGAAGTTTTAGATTCATTTTCTTTTCAAAAGTCAAGTACAACAGGTTCCATTATCAAAGGTGGATTAAATATCATCCCATAAGCTATTTAGCTTATATCTAAAACTTGAAGAACCATTTCACATCCCCTTGATTCATGGATCGTTGATTCTTACTCACTAATCGTAGGGCATAATCTTTCACCATCACATGAATAAAAATTCACAACCCGTAAACCCAAATTGTCTTACTTACACAGCTATGTGGGAGCACAGACCGTATACCAAATCATCATCACTAATATCTAGCCGACCTATAAACTATCACAAACCATTACTTTACCTCACAATCTAAACATGATTGGTTCACCTCTTACAAAACTTTATCCCTTCTTTTCTCTTATCCAGTTCACTAGTGTAAGAAGTTGACACCTTATCATATATTCTAAAATATCAATCCTTCGATTAGTGATGGCTGTTACTTACATGTCCAACCATCCGTCTCTAGCCATCTCAAGTACATGTTCAACCATCCGTCTCCAACCATCTATAATCTCAATTACATCCAACTGCAGAAATGAACTGGCCATTAAAAAGTACAAGAGTCACTGGTAAAAAATATTTGAAATAGGAAATACCAGCATACATTACATTAACAAGTTCACACATAATTAGAAAATCACAGGGTGTTATAAAATACAATACATATATGTACAAATACCACAAAAATACAAACGATCATGCAGTTACAGTCATGGACCTCATAAGCCTCACCCCAACTAACCCATTTACAAAACATTCAGAAGACTAAGACCACCATAGTCTATTCTAGGGTTTAGGGCAGTTCCTTATTCGGTGTTCAAGGCTCCCACAGCTTAAACATGCACCCATCTTCACCCAACACCCTTCTGTCGGATGAGATTTGTTACAAAAGTCACACTTAGCAACCCCTAAGAACGGTCCACCAACCTTTAGTTTCTTTCCCTTATTTTCAGTAGCACGATCATCTTCGCTAATCTCTTTACACTTTCTTTTAACATTGGAGGAGCTTCCTGCCTGATTTCTAACTTGAGTGCTAGGGGTATCTCGAAATTCAATTTGAGTAGTGGAACGCACCAGTTCAAACTTACGCTGCATCTCCTTTAGAATGGCTTCATATTTCTTCTTCATTTCCATGTACTTGCTTCTTAGCTCAGTCTTTTCCTTGTATTCTTGTTCCCAACGCCCTTCCCAATATTTAGCAAGCTCCATCTGAAACCCTAAATCCTTTCGGAGAGCTTCTATGACATCGCGTGAATCTTCCAAGTTTGCCATGTCACTGATTCCTTTAACTCCCGTAATTGACCTGCTAAGGAAATCAAAATCACCAGATTAATATTTAATCACAATGTAACTCTAACCATTTAAAAGTCAACTCTTTGAAATCCAACATAAAGGCTCTCATTAACTTGTGAATACGAATCGTGTCGCTTACTTAACTACCTGTCCAAGAGATCTCAACACAACTCGTCTATTTGGAGAAATTCAAAACCCTACAAACACTTGACATCAACTTAGAACTTGGAGTCCACTATTTCACTTTAAATAACACACCTAAAATATAGGAAAGCTATCCCAATTCTACATTCAAGATCAATATCTTTAAAGTATCCCAAATAGATCTTTAACCTAGGCTCTCATACCAAGCTGTGCCAGCTTTCCCCAAGAACCAGGGTAAGCGGACCACTCTCGCCAGACTCAAACATTCATTTATGAAACCCTGCTAAAAGGTATTTAAAATCGTTGACAAATTCACGTAAAACACAAACCCCCGACATTTCATCAAGGAGACATTGATAAAACTCCAAAATACCACAAACTATCAAAATCATCCAAATAGTTCAATCTTATACAAAGAGGAAATCCTACAAAAATACTAAGAGGTAATCCCTGATAGGTACTAGGTTCCTCGATTCTCGTACTTACTTCGGACACTGTTAAGGAAAACAAAGCTTATGGGGTGAGCAAAGCCCGGTGAGGTCAAGAATGCATGCACAAGCGGTTAAGCGATAACAATTTTGAACAAATAATAGCGGTAGAAAACTTGGGAATCATACAAGATATTATAAAGTAATCACTATAAAGGATACTGATGTCGTTCCATTTTTCTGCGATTTTCCGTCCACTTGTCGGTCCCAAGCCGTATTTTCAATAGGCATGTTGACACTCCATCAACCACTATCTCACCGACCGTAGAAATCACTTTATTCTCACCCGTCTACTTACATCCCCTGTACCGGGCCCGCTCATCAAAATAGTATTAACATCAAACCAAGTTGGGATGAGCGGCACCTCCCGCTCCATAGAGCGTGGTACATACTACCGCTTGGTAATTAACATCAAACCAAGTCGGGATGAGCGGCACCTCCCGCCCCATAGGCGTGGTACATACTACCGCTTGGTAAATGAGTCGAGACTACGCTCCAATCGACTTAACAGAACCCGACCAAAGCGGGAGAGGCACCTCCACTCACTTTCGAGTGTGGTACATGCAACCGTTTGGTCTTATCAAGCCAAGAACAAGCACAAGTACAAGCACTTAACGACTTCAACTCAAGCAAATTCAAGCAAGGGTGAGCGCGATAAAGTACACGCTCACCAAGTCAAACAAGCATGCTTTCAAATGAATTTCATCAAATCCGACATCCAAGCATGAAAACAACAAGCACTTGAACACTCACCAACAGTTGAGCGCAAGCAAGACAATGTAGGCAGTTAAACACGATCTTTACCGTCCATAAAAGCACCTGAGACGTGAAAGTGCAAACAAATTACTTTTTCGATTTCAAACTAAAAGGTTTGGCAAAAGTCATTTTCAAATGTGAAATGACGTGACAAACAAATACTCAATGAATTAAACTCTCGAAAAACACTCATAAATGCTCAACAAAGTAAGAAGGTGCATAAGCATGGGCGTTAGACCGAACAGGATGAAACGAAACGAAAACGAAAACACACACCAAAGGTGAAGAAGACAGTTTTGACACCTGTACACTAATACTCATAACTCAGGCTACAAGTATCGGATTAGAATGTACGAGGTGCCGTTTCAAAGCTAAGAGAACAAGCTACAACTTTTTGAAGACAACTTCTGCCCAGATTTTCTCTTTCTAGGTGAAAATGTAAACAGTTTCAGAAACTTTCCCGTCAGAATTGCCGACAGGCTACATTCAAACGATCATAACTTGGCTCACAAATCCAATCAGAAATTCCAGATGCGTTGGAAAGCTAGAATGAAGGGCTATAAGTTCCGTGTTTTCGCCAAAAGCCAAATCACAAAGGATCAACACAAAAAATGAAGCTGAAGTTGCTGGTTTGTCATTCCTGTTTTCAGTTTTGCGCCAAAACTCAATGCATTCAACCAACACACACACATGCAAACTCATCGACTCAAATGCAATAATAATGAAGCAAATGCAACCCTTACACGTTCCAAATTACCCTCTACAATTTCCATGAAGAAGTTGAAATCCAATTCCATCCCGAACTAGGTCGAAAATAATCAAAACAATGGCTTTCTACCCTATCGCAGAGATTTAAGTAGGACGGCTTCAAATGGCCATAACTCGACACTTACAGCTCCAAATCAAGCGATTCCAAAGCCATTAGAAAGCTAACGCATAAAGCTACTATACTTAAGAGACCTCAAGAACAAAAACAGTCATCTTCCTGGTCAAAATGGCCTATTACAGCAGCAAAATAACGGTTCGGACAGAAACAGGGCATCAGGAGCATTTTAGTCATTTCATATGCTACAGTGCTCCGATTCACCTGAAAATTTACAGGTAGAATCCTCACTCAACTCTATACAACTTTCATGCTTTGTGCTAAAGCTAATTCTATCCCCATCATTTTCGAAAATAGCAAGCAAATTCGGACAGAAAAATGGACAAAAATTCAACCCTAATGATTTATTCTTGGCTGCAGCTTTACACAAGAAAATTCAACAATCTAACCCATATATTCATCTAAGAAGCTAAACATGATCCTCAATCAAGTCAAAACAACAACAAAATCCAACAACTTCATCAACTTAGATAAATTTCAGCAACCTCAATAAAAGTTCAACTTACAAAGTGTAAATCACCTCTTGAATCCAAGATTGAACTTCACAATCAAGTGCTTCCAACTCCCAAATGAAGGTTTGATGGCTGAAATTGACAAAATCCCAAGCTTTCCTCTAGTTTCCTTTCTTTTTCCTCTCTTTTTTTCTCTCTTCTTTTCCTTCTTTTCCCACGGTTTTTCCCCTCTTCTTTTTCCCTTGCTTGGCCGGCTCCCTTGTGTTGAAAATGGCCAAGGGATAAGACTACTTAGATATTTATGGTTTAGACTTAGGTTGGTCAAAGTTGTGGTCAAAATTAGCATGCTAATTAACCTACCAACTTAGGTAAATTGCTCCCTTGCCCAAGTGATTTTTCTTTCCTATCAAATTACTCCATAAGTACATAAATTAACCTAGTCTATCAAAGCTTAAGTACACCTACTTAGGCTACTAATCTCCTAAGAATCGTAATCCCTCCTCTTAATCATGCCTTATCACACATAAAATTAAAGAGATAACAAACTCGTAGTTGGACATAAAACTTAAATTCATTTTCAAAACTAGGGTTTTAAGAAGTCAAACTAGGGTTTTCTACATTCAAACTAGGGTTTTATCGAAATTAGGGTTTTCGAAGCAAACTAGGGTTTAAATGTCAAATTAGGGTTTTTAGACGTGTAAAACAAAATAGTTAAAACAAAACACTTTGAGAAGTAAAATAAATCATATAAACACCTCGGTAAACAATAATGACTACAAGTAACATTATTTTGTGTGAAAGTCGATGTGAAAATTTAAACAAAAATATTAAGTAACATTATTTTGTGTGAAAGTCGATGTGAAAATTTAAACAAAATTATTAAGTAAGTAGGTCAAATAAAATAAATTTCCAGGTCCTCACATGATGACTATTCTAGATATACATGGATTGTTTTTCTTGCTCATAAAGATGATGCTTTCAAAAGTTTTGTTTCCCTATTTGCAAAAGTGCAAAATTTACTTGGTTTGCATATTATCAAAATTAGAAGTGATAATGGTTTGGAATTTAAATTTTGTAGCTTTCCAGAATTTTGTGATCACAATGGAATATCTCATGAATTTTCTATTGTAAAAACCCCTCAACAAAATAGTGTTGTTAAAAGAAAAAATAGAACTCTTGTTGAAGCCGCAAGAACCATGTTAAGCGAAAATGATTTACCAAAATATTTTTGGGCGGAGGCCGTGAATACGGCTTGTTATGTAATGAATAGAGTTTTGCTAAGACCTATTTTGAACAAAACCTCTTATGAATTGATGTTTGATAAAAAGCCTATTGTTGGTTATTTTAGTGTTTTTGGATGCAAATGTTTTATTTTAAATGTTAAGTAACATCTTGAAAATTTTGATAAGAAAACCGATGAAGGAATTTTCTTGGGATATTGTGAAAATAAAAGAGGATATAGAGTTTACAATAGAAGAACTCTTGTAATTGAGGAAACAATTCATATTACATTTGATGAATCTATTGGTAATTCTTCAAATAGTACTTGTGTAGATGATGATGTAGGTATTCAAAAGAATCTTGAAAAGCTTACACTTCAAGAAGGAAACAATGGTGAAGTGGAAGAAAATTCGAAGAAAGGTGATTCTCAAGAAAACCGAATGCTAGATGAAGAAAACAAAGATGATGATGCACCAAAGGATCTTCCCAAAGTTTGGAAGTTCATTCAAAATCATCCTATGGATTTGATCATTGGTGATCCATCCGAAAAGGTAAGAACTAGCTCTTCATCAAAACCATTATTTGATAATATTGCATTTGTCTCTCATATTGAGTCTCAAAACATTAATGATGCCTTGAAAGATGATTATTGGATAGTGGCCATGCAAGAGGAATTAAATTAATTTGAAAGGAATAATGTTTGGACTTTAGTTGAAAGACCTCAAAATTATCCTATCATTGGCACAAAATGGGTGTTTAGAAATAAATTAAATGATAAAGGTGAAATTGTAAGAAATAAGGCTAGATTAATAGCTAAGGGTATGCTCAAGAAGAAGGATTGATTATGATGAAAGGTTTGCTCCCGTTGCTAGATTAGAATCTATAAGAATGTTTCTTGCATTTGCTTGTTTTAAAGGTTTTAAGTTGTATCAAATGGATGTTAAAAGTGCTTTCCTAAATGGTTTTATTGATCAAGAGGTTTACATGGATCAACCACCCGGTTTTGAAAATGAAAAATTTCCTAACCATGTATTTAAACTTTCAAAAGCATTATATGGTCTAAAACAAGCCCCTAGGGCTTGGTAGGAACGTTTAAGTGGTTTCTTGATTGAAAATGGTTTTAAAAGAGGCATTGTAGACACTACTCTTTTCACAAAACAAATTTCAAATGATCTTTTATTGTGCAAATTTATGTTGATGATATTATATTTGGTGCTACTAATGAGCGTTTGTGCAAGGATTTTTCCACCATTATGCAAAATGAGTTTGAGATGAGTTTAATGGGAGAATTGAACTTCTTTCTCGGACTCCAAGTACTTCAAACAAGTGAACGAACCTTCATCAATCAAACTAAATACACCAAAGAACTTCTCAAAAGGTTCGGCATGGAAGATTCAAAGCAAGTAGGAACACCGATGTGTACGTTTACCAAGCTTGAAAAGAATGAAGAAGGTACTAATGTAGATGAGAAAAAGTATAGAGGTATGATCGGAAGCCTTCTTTATTTAACTGCAAGTAAACCGGATATCATGTTTTCTGTATGCTTATATGCTCATTTTCAATCTTGTCCAAAAGAATCTCATTTGAATGCCGTTAAAAGAATTTTTCGTTATCTAAAAGGAATTATGAATTTTGGTCTTTGGTACTTTAAATGTCATGAATTTGCCTTATGTGGATATACGGATGCTGATTTTGGTGGTTGTAGAATTGATAGAAAAAGTACTAGTGGTTCTTGTCATTTTCTTGGAAATTGTTTAGTCTCTTGGTTTAGTAAGAAACAAAATGCTATTTCCTTGTCAACAACCGAAGCGGAATATGTTGCCGCTAGTGCATGTTGTGCTCAATTACTATTGATGAAACATACCTTGAATGATTTTGGTTTGACATATGATAATATGCCTATATTTTGTGATAATACTAGTGCAATAAATTTGACAAAAAATCCCATTCAACATTCTAGGACAAAACAAATAGACATTAAGCATCATTTCATTCGTGATCTTGTTCAAAAAGGTGAAATTTGAGTAAATTATGTTTGTTCAAATGGCCAAATTGCTGACATTTTCACAAAAGCACTGCCCTTAGAACAATTTGTATATCTTCGTTCGAAATTGGGTATTTTAGAAAAGGAACCTTAAGCTTTTCTGGTCGAAACTTATTGGACGTCCGACCCTGATGAACGGACGTCCGACAGTGTTCTTGGTCTTTTTCCAGAAAATGCTATCGGACGGATATATCGGACGTCCGACACTCGAACAGTCACACTGCATTAGGTCACTTCATTTCATTTCCATCAGTTAAACACAATTAATTCGGACGCACCTTCCCCAACTACCCAAATTCAAAACTCCAAATTCCAAGCTAAATTTTCACCATTTCTCAAAATTGAAATTTCAGACTTCATCACTCATCTATTGCGGTCAAAATTTCATCAATCTTCCTCCCTATAAAACACTCTTCTTTTCACTCCCAAATCTCATCCAAAACCCTAAGCTCTCTTTTCTCCTATTTCTGGATTGCAAAACCGATACATTATCACCTAGTTTGCTAGTTCATCTCTCTGCATCTCACATACACACCTTATCATCACTCATATCACACACACAAGCAAGAATGGTGCGCACTCGTAGAGCTTCATCATCTGTCGGACGCAAGAGGACACTGAGAGATGAAGATACTCCTGCTCCTAAGGCTAAACGGACCTCATTAAGGACCAAACGTGGCTCTGCAACTGCCCAACAAGCTCAGTCTACTCAAGCCAATCCTCAAGTTATCACAGAACCCATTCCTCTGCCCAAGTTTATTGATTCTGAAGCCGAATCTAGATTTTCTCTATTCTCTCAAAAAGGTTTCATTATTCAAAGGTCTATTGACCCGTCTGAGTTCAAGAAAATCGATCTAGAGTCAGTCCTTAGGCTATTTGCATTCCAAAAATGGTCTCACATCATTGTGATGCCAAACATCTATTATCCTGATATGATGTATCAGTTCTTTGCTAACCTTAGGAAGGGTGATTCTCGTGATGAACTGAAATCTCGTGTCAATGGTGTTGATTTAGTATTTGACTTTGATGTTGTTAATGAAATCTTGAAAACTACCATTGAGTTTGGTTGCAAAAGCAAGATTGCAAACTTCTTTTCTTATGAGGAAAATCCGACTAGCATAAACTATTTCAATGCTGAAAAGTTAATGACATAATTTCAATCCCCTTTTCAAACCCCTATGGATGCTAAGTTGGAAGATTTGAATCCAAAAAATCTGATCACTTTTTCAATTATTTCAAATCTGCTTGTTCCAACTGATGGTCACTGTACGGATGCAAATAAAATGGAGTTGTATCTGTTTTATTGTTTTGTTGAGAAAATTAGGATTGATTTCGACTTTGTCATGTGCAAATTTCTGATGAAACTATGCACTGATACAAGAAGGAAACTATCCTATGGCAAGTTTTTAACCCCCATTTTCGAATATTTTAAAGTTCCTATAAGTGGTGTTTGTCCTAGGGACTCAATCACTTTTGCCTTTTCAAAATCATATTTTGAAAGAAAGAATTTGAAATTCTTTGATGGTGCTTGGTGAACCAAGGATGCTGCATCTGAGTCACGTTCTAAAAAAACACATGATACTCCTATGTCTCCTAATATCACCAGAACTCTTAGGTTCACTCCAGGTCCATCTATTCATCCTAGGAAGTCAGTATCTAGAATTTCTCCTCAATTTGAAGTCATGGAACTGCTAAGTGAGCTCAAGAGTCATGTTCTTCTCCTCGAACATGGTCTTATGTTAACCATGACATCCGACCAAAAATCTGATTTTCTTCACAAAAGAAATCTGTTATTTCCTCCTCCCTTGGATGAAAATCCTTCTCAAGCCAAAGAGCCACGAACTGATCCTACATTGGAGGCCCAAGAGGTGACTGAATCACCAACCCCACAGCGTGATCCCTTATCATCTGAAAAAGGAAAAGAACCAGTTGTTGTGGAAGGGGAAGAGGAAGAGAAAGATGGTGAAGAGACTGAAGAAGAGGATGATTCAGCCTACCAGCTTATCAGAAGACGACCTGGAACAAGATCCACATTTACACTTTAGGCACTCTAAGATGCATCTGCACTTCACCATTAGAATGCACAAATTTCTTTTTGTTCTCTTTTACTAATGATGGAAGTGTATTAAACTATTTCACTGCTTTCTTTTAGTCTTTTATAATTCCCTTGGGGAATCAGTACTTCAGTACTTTTGTTGACTTTATTTGTAGTTAATGATAATGAATTTGACTTCCTTTCATAGTATGTGCTGAGGTATCTTGGTAATGTATTTTGTTTAATTGTGCTTGATTGGATTTGGCCTGTGATGGTAGATGCCATTGAATAGCTTTGGAATGTGATGCTAACTGCTATCATGGATTCAAATGTGATTAAGTTGTTGAATGTTGTTCGATTGAATCTGCATTATATCAGTGGATTCGATTGAAACAATGGAATTCAATCTGGTTGTTGTTGTTGGATTCGGACTTGGTTGTTGTTGTTCTTGTTTCTTTTGACCTGGCAAGTTGCAAATGGTATATTGTTACAAGCACATTTGGTATTGAAGATTTCATTGTTTGTTTAGCACATTTTGTGTTGAAAAGTTCATATGTGATGACAAAAAAGGAGAGAAAAACTGTGATTTGAACTCGAATTTTGACATGTTGTATTTTAATAAAAAAAGTCGTAGTAATCGAGTAAGAGGGAGCTTTTTTATTCATCTAAATTTAGATAGGCATTCGAGTAAGGGGGAGCTTTTGAGCTTTTTTGAGATTTTCAATTCAATATTTTCAAATCACATTCAATTGTTTTGTCATCATCAAAAAGGGAGAGAATGTTAATCGTGATCCCGAATTTTGACAATTACAAAACAATTGAAGAAATTGGTCTAACATTTTCCATTGAGATCATTGACAGCACAGGTCATCAAGGCAAGGAATCTTGTTGAAAAAACCTATCAAAAGTGTGACAGCCCCACTTTCCCCAAAGGCAAACCAGAGGGGTTAGCGGGCCGCCTGCCCAACTCTCACCAGGACTCAAACGATATAACCATAAAACCATAGTAAAAGAAACCGACAAATTCTTAGAAATTACAACCTCCAAAAGTCATCAAGGTTACGTTGGAATAACTCTAAAATACTACAAACCATTTAAGGCATCTATTATCTTCCAACTTATACAAAAGGAAGAGAAAAACCACAAAAACTAGAATCCTCGATTTCGTGCACCCCTTGGGACAAGGAAAACAAAGCTTATGGGGTGAGCAAAGCTCGATTGAGGCCAAGAATTCATGCACAAGCAGGTTAAAGCAATAACACACTTTTAATGAACAATAAAGGAAAAAAAAACAGGAAACACATACAGGACGGTATAAAATATTCACTAGAAAAGGATACAACTTGCCGCTCCATCATTCGTCTTCAGTCCGGACTTCAATGGAAACGTTGACACTCAGGTCAACCACTATCTCCTGACCGTAGCAATCACTTGACTCTCGCTGATCTACTTACACCCCTGTACCGGCCCTGCTCGTCAAAATGGCATTACCATTAAACCAAGTCGGGATGAGTGGCACCTCCCGCCCCATAGAGCGTGGTACATACTACCGCTTGGTAAATGAGTGGACGAGACTACGCTCCAATCGACTTAGTCAAAGTCTAACCAAAACGGGAGGAGAGGTACCTCCCACTCTCTTGAGTGTGGTACATACAACCGTTTGGTTCTAGCATGTCAAGAACAAACACGCATAAGCATTTTACGATTTCAATTCAAGTAAGTCCAAACAAGGGTGGCGGTAAAGTACACGCCCACCAAGTCAAACAAGCATGCTTTCAAATGAATTTCATCAAATCAGACATCCAAGCATGAAAACAACAAGCACTTGAACACTCACCAACAGTTGAGCGTATGCAAGATAATGTAGAAGTCAAACACGTTCGTCAACGTCCACGGACTCACCTGGAACATGCAAATCAAACCATCAACCCTTTTGGTTTTTAATTAAAGGAACCTTGTCGCAAGATTGGAAGAAAACCATTTCAAATATGAACTGACGCGACATGCATATACCCAATGAACTAAGCTCTCAAAAACGCTTATAATCACTTAAAATAGCAAAAGAAGCACATACGTGGGCGTTGGACGGAAAACGGACGAGGACAAAATGAAAACGGAAAACACACACTGAAAGGTGGAAAAACAGTTTTGACACCTTGTACGCCATTGCCCATATCTCAGGCTAAAAGTGTCGTATTTGAGTGTACGAGGTACCGTTTCGAAGCTAAGAGAACAAGTTACAACTTTCATGAAGACAACTTCAACCCATATTTACTTCTTCTAGGTCAAAAACGCAGAAACAGTTTCAGAAATTTTGCCGTCAGAATGTCCGACAGGCTCACTTCAAACGGACATAACTCAGCACTCACAAATCGAAATCAAGGAATTCCAGATGCGTTGGAAAGCCAGAACGAAGGGCTATAACTTTCATGTTTTGGCCAAAAGCTAAATCACAAAGGATCAACTCGAAAAATGAAGCCAAAGTTGCTGCCGGTAAAATTCTGTTTTCCCGTTCAACGCCCAAACAAACCAAATTGCACCCAAACAAATTCCGTTGACTCGATTGCGCGATAACAAACATGCAATGCAGCCCCTTACATGTCACACACACAGCCCCAAACATGCACACACACACACCACACACAACAATCCAAGAAACTAAACCAAACGGAAAACCTTAGCTCACTAGTGGGAATTCAAGAGCCCACACAACCAAGTGGGAATCCAAGAGCCCACTCAATCATTTAAATCAACAAACCAACGTTAATTTCTACCATTAGCACTTAAAACAAAACCCTAACCCTAACTCAAAATCATGGCTAGGCACAAATACATCAAAATCAACCATTCTAATCCATAGAATCATTCCATAGCTGAAAAATAAGCATAAACCAAGCCATGGGAATCACAAAACCCCACAATTCATAAACTTCATCCAAATTCAAGCTTGTAGGAAAATAGAAGAAACCTTTCTAGATGATGTTCTTGGTGAAACCCAAGTTTCCAAGTCAAGCCCACCTACTAGCTCAACAACAAAATCAAATGGTTGAAAGTTGCAAAATCTCCAAGCTTTTCTTCTTTTTTTCCTCTCTTTTTTTTCCTTCTTTTCTTCTCTTCACTCACGGTTTTCCTCTTGTTTTTTTTCCTTTGCTTGGCCGGCAGCTTCAAGCTTCTAAATAGTCCAAAAGATAAGCTCAATTGGATATTTTTAGCTAGTCAAAATTTGGTCAAAAATAGCATGCCAATAAAACCACCAACTTAGATTATTTCCACTCTTACCCACATAATTTCTTTTCCTATCAAATTAGTCCATAAGTGCTAATCTATCACAACTTAATCTCACCTACATAGGCCACTACTCACCTAGAAGTCTTAATCACTCGCCTAATCACTCGCCTAATCACGCATTAACACACCTACAATCAAGAAGTAACAAACTCGTAATTGAACATAAAACTTATATTCATTTTCAAAACTAGGGTTTTCCAAAATCAACCTAGGGTTTTATCAATTAGGGTTTTCGAGACAAATTAGGGTTTTAGGTTTCAAATTAGGGTTTTTTGAACGTGTAAAACAGGATTAATAAAACAAAACACTTTGAAAAGTAAAACAAAGCATATACACACCTTGGCAAACAATAATGCCTATAATAAACTTTAAACAAAATATGAGAGTCGGTACGGGTCCTCACAAAAAGAAGTTTTCAGAACTGTTGACTGTCGGATGGACGATACCTTGTATCGGACGTTCGATAAAACTCGAAACTTCTCTATCGGACGCTCAACTGGAAGTGTCGGACGTCCGATAGACAGGGGGTCTATCGGACACTTCTTTTGGACGCACAACAACCACGACGAACGTCCGAAGATATTCAAGAAGTTTTTTGAGCTCTTTGGCCGCTTTCGAACGCAAGCCCATCAGACACAAAAACATGTATCGGCCGTCCGATCATTTTCATGAAAATTTTCCTAGCTCACTGGTCGCTGTTGAACGCAAAACCCATCTGACGCAGAAATATCCATCGGCCGTCCGATAAAGATCGAAAAAGCCTATCGGATGCTAGCATCGGACGCACAACAGAGTGTCGGATGTCCGATAGCTCCAACGGCTAGTTGACTCTTCAGCTTCTTCTATCCGTTGACCTCAATTCTAAGGCACTTTTTGGTCTCCTATAAATACATGCCTTGTCTGAAAATCAAATATACAATTGTGCACTTGGATAACAAGTTCTTAAGAGTGATTTTAGCTAGAAAATACTTTTTTTGAGTAAGAATTGTTAGTCTTGAAGTGTGAGTACATTGACAAGTTTTTCAATTGTGAGTGAGTTGATCATTTGTGTAGCTTTGTGAGGGTTTTCTGTAAAAAAGTGTAAAGCTTCCTAGCTTGACTAAGTGGAGCTTGGGGTAAGGAGGAAGTGATCCTTCTATTGTACACAAGGTTGATCGAATCTCATCAAATTGAAGAAGCTTTATTTGAGGAATTTTCTTCAAGCTCAAGTGGAGTTTTGAAGAAGTGTGGTTTGCTTTCTAAATCTGTTTCTTTTCAATCTTCTTTTGGAGCTCTTTGATTGAAATATCATCTATACATCTCGGTCTTGATTGTCTATTTGCTTGACATATTATTTGTGTGAGAAGCTGTGATTAAAATTTGAAAAAGGGGCATTATTTGATTAGTTCTTAATCAACCTAATTCACCCCCCCTCTTAGGTTGTCTTTGAGCCTTACAATTTCAAAATCACATAAATAAATCACCATCTCAATAAGTACTTGCGAATTAGGTCAAATGACATGCATGGAAACTCACAAACTCTTCATAAATTATTTCACTTGTAAAAGCATTTTACTTGGAAATAACGGCAAATCATTTCCTTATACATACTAGCAAATTATTTCTACAAATCATTCCTTTGCAAATAATGGCAAGATTTTCCATTTCAGAAGGAGTTGGAACACTCACCAATTAATCACAGCTGACAATCCAAGTTAGGATCTGGTTCAAACTCTTCCCCACATCCTATAATCAAGTAAAAGAAGAAATAAGTTTAGCCCTACAAATAGCGAAACTAAATTCAAATAGCTTATTCATTTATTTTATCAAAATTCTTCCCAAAATTCCTCAAACTTTACTTGAGTGAAAAAGTAGTCACTCGAGTCGAAAATCATCATAAAATATTCCATTCTCAAATTGATACATCATTTAAACAAAATACTTTCTCGATGTACTCCATACTCGCGACTTCTAAATTTTTAGAACAAAGACATAAAGTGAGGTCTTTCACCTCGAAAATCACCCCTTCTAGTTTAAACTTAACACTAACTTAAATCGAGGTTTTAACACATGTTTAGAACAATTTTCACCAAATCTCAATGTTCAAAATTTATGAAAAATAGATAAAACATTTCAAAACCCTCAAATCTGTCCAAATAGCATATTTACCCAAAAATTAGTGAAAACTCAACTTTTCACCATTAAAGTTCAAGATTTTAACTCTATCTAAACATATACTCATAAATGAATATAATACATATTTATTTAGGCAAAATCTCGCCAAGACGCATCGTAAAATTTTGAATCCAAGTGAGGTTCAGCCAGTCTTCATACTTTTTCTTCAAAATTTCCAACAACATTCCTACGTTCTAACCATACAATGAACTTGTAAGGCCCCGATTTTTCTCAATTTTTGGAAAATATTAAATAATGTTAATTATAGTTATTTTTGTTTGCCAAGGTGTTTATATGGTTTAAGTAAAAATGTTTGTTTTTAATTATATTGTTTTACAAGTTTGAAAACCCTAATTTGAAATTTAAACCCTAATTTGCTTCGAAAACCCTAAATTTGGATAAAACCCTAATCTGTATATATGAAAACCCTAGTTTGGATTCGTAAAACCCTAGTTTTGAAAATAAATTTAAGTTTTATGTCCAACTATAAGTTTGTTATTTCTTTGATTTTACGTGTGTTAATGCATGTGCAAGAAGAGAGATTAGGGTGCCTAGGTGATTAGTAGCCTAAGTAAGTGTGATTAAGCTTTGATAGGCTAGGTTAAATTGAGCACCTATGGACTAGTTTGATAGGAAAGAAAATTACTTGGGCAAGAGTTGGAATTAACCTAAGATAGTAGGTTTAATTGAGCATGACATTTTTGACTTGGACTTGGACCATATTTTGACTAACTAAACAAATATCTAAGAGACTTAATCTCTTAGCAAGAGAAGGACAAGAAAGTCGGCCAAGCAAGGAGAAAAGAGGGAAGAAAAGAGAAGAAAAAAAAAAGAGAGAGAAAAAGAGAGGAAAAAAAAAAGAGAGAAAAGCTTGGGAAATTTTGCCAATTCAATCATCCAACCTTTCTTTGGAAGTTGGAAGCACTTGATTGTGAAGCTTAACCTTGGATTCAAGAGGTATTTTACACTTTGCAAGTTGAATTTTTTGGTGCAATTGCTGAAATTTATTTAAGTTGATTAAGTTGATGAAGATGATGGATTTTATTCATGTTATGGCTTCTTGATGATCAAAGCTAGTTGAGAAGATGATTTCATGGATTGGTTTTATTGTTTTGCTTGTCTTGAACTTTGACCAAGAGCTAGGGTTAGGGTTTCACTAGTTGCAATGCTTGATGTTGGGAATTGATGATTGGGAGTTGATTTTAGTTTGCTAGGAACTGAATTGGATGGTTGGAAATTGGTTGGTTTGGGTGAACTCCAAGTTTTGATTTTGTTTAGATTTTCTGTCCGAATTTGGCTTGAATATTCGAATATGATGGAGGCTGAATTAGCCTTAGCTTAAAGCATGAAAGTTGTGGAAAATTGAGTGAGGATTCTACCTGTAAATTTTCAGGTGAATCTGAGCACTGTATCATGTGAAATGACTAAAATACCCCTGATGCCCTGTTTCTGGCAGAAATGGTTTTTTGCTACTGTAATGGGTCATTTTGACCAGGAAGATGAATGTTTTTGCTTTTGATGTCTTCTTAAGAATTGTATCCCTGTATGTTAGCTTTCTAACGGCTTTGGAATTTCTTGATTCGGATTTGTGAGCACTAAGTTATGATCGTTTGAATGTAGCCTGTCGGCAATTCTGACGGGGAACATTTCTGAAAATGTTTCGACATTTTTCACCTGGAAAGAGAAAATCTGGGCAGAAGTTGTCTTCATGAAAGTTGTAGCTTGTTCTCTTAGCTTCGAAACGGCACCTCGTGCACTCTAATCTGATACTTGTAGCCTGAGTTATGAGTAAAGGCGCACAGGATGTCAAAACTGCCTTTTACACCTTTTAGTGTGTGTTTTCCGTTTTCGTTCCGTTTTCATCCGTTTTTAGTCGAACGCCCATGCATATGCCTTATTTGCTGTTTTAAGTGTTTCAAAGTGGTTTTGGCATCTTAGTGATTGTTTGAGTAATCTTCTGGCTCAACTTTTCCGCGGGCGTGGCGAGGAGGCAGGAAACTTTTCTAACCTCTTTGCTTTTGTACTCTTGTTGGTGAGTAATTAGGACTTTATCTCGTGAATATAATGTGAAATGTGTTAAGTGGAAGTTTGGGCGAGGGTGTACTTTATCCTTTTCGACCAAAGCTCCATATATGATTCTTGAATGTACGTGTTGTGTGATATATGAATGCATATGATGAGTGATATATGAACTGTACATGTGATATTATTGGTGATGAGTGACCATGTGGATGGTTTGATCCCAAAGGTTACTTTGGGGTCTCAATGTAAATGTTGCTCTTTGACCACTTGGATGGTTTGATCTCAAGGAATGCCTTTGGGATCTCAATGTTAGTGTGGATCTCTGACCACTTAGATGGTCTGATCTCAAAGGTTACTTTGGGGTCTCAATGGTAAATGCTATTCTCTGACCACTTGGATGGTCTGATCTCAAGGGGTTGCCTTGGGGTCTCAATGGTAAATGTTATTTTCTGACCAAATAGATGGTCTGATCTCAAGGGGTTGCCTTGGGGTCTCAATGGTAAATGTTATTTTTCCGACCAAATAGATGGTCTGATCTCAATATTTTTGGGATCTCAATGATATTATTTCTCAAGCTGCTATGTACTGTAGACTGGCTAGAGTGGGTTGATAAGGTGGACGGTTGGAGTATAAGTGGGGTCTACAGTTATTGGTTGTGAGTGTCAGCGGAAGATCAAGCGTGAAATTGAAATGGCTTTGAAGCCACCAGTATCCTTATTTGTGGTGTTACTTTTGCTATTGATTTGAAAATTTGTGGCAATGTGATTTACATGTACCCCCCCTCCTGATTATTCACTAAGCATATAGCTTACCCCTTTTCAATTTGTTTTCCTTAGCAGGGGGCTGAAGCGAGAATTGCCACGTGGGAGGCATAGTGTAGCCTTTTAGCTTTAGTACTTGCTTTGGGTTGGGGTTTTGGCGGTGTATATTGTATTTTGGATAGCGGGTGTGAGAAACCTTGTTGGGAGTTGTACTCTAACTCTTGTGGTCTTGTAGTGGATTTTATGTATATATATAATGTACCTATCGTCCTTTGGTGAGAATTTGACGCGTTTATCGTTTTTGCTATCGAGTCCTGGCGAGAGCTGGGCAGGCGATCTGCTAAGCCCTTTGGTACGCCTCTGGGTACGGTGGGGTCGTCACAGAACTCATCTCAAAAACAACAATCACAACCACAATCAGGTTCTCAAGTCCGCTACCTAAAAGTCATCTCAAGTCAGTTACCTAAGTTGGGAATTCAAGAGTCCAACTCAAAATTTCAAATGTTTCAAACACTAGCATTTCTAGCAAAATAATCCATGGATCTAAAAGATTTAGCACTAATAAAGTTAAAGCTAAGAGATTTAAGTGTTATACCTCAAGATCTAGCAAGATCAAGCAAGATCTAGTGTTGGTCTACTCAATGATGATCTTCCAAGCTTTGCACCTTCAAGTATCCTCAAGATTAGCCAAGGATCTAGTTGGTTCTTGGTGTTTTCCTCCACAAAATTTCAAGACAAGAAGAAGAACAAGATAACCCTTTTCTCTTCCTTGCTCTCCCTCTCACTCTCGGCCCTCCTCCTCTCTCTCTCTCTAGCTTGGTTTTGACAAGAAGAAAAACAAGCAAGTTGAGACTCTCTCTCCAATGGAGTTTCAAGGAACGAGATGAAGAAGAGATAAAGAGTTGATGTCTTGACCTCTTAAGTTCTTCAAGAAGCAAGAAAATGGACAAGATAAAGTTTTTCCATCTCTCTCTTTCCCTCACACATGGCTGGAATGAGCAGCAACAACGAGTGAGATGAAGCCTTCAAATGATGTTCAAGGTGCGAGGAAAATTGAGGAAGAAGAAGAAAGCTTGAAACAATCTCTTTTCTCTCTCTCTCCAATTCAGCCCTCTCTCTCTCTAAAGCTCCAAATGTGGCTGAAAAATGAGGAGCAAGGGTGCAAGAAACAAGACTTTAAGGAGACAAAAAGTGTGGTCTCCCTTAAACTGGGGAAAAGTGATCAAACTCCACTTTTTGTCGCGTCGACGCGCGACACTCTAACTTTTACTGGTTTTTCTCATTCCGACACTATCCTACCTTAAATATATCTCTGTAATATCTCCACATATGCCCGGTTTCATCTTAAAGTCACTATTCACATCTCGGAACAAAAATCGACGCTTAAACTGGCCGAAACCAAACACCGACAAATAATTCTTGAAAAATCATCTAAATTGGAAAATAATAATTCAAAGCATAAATTCACTAGTATTTTAGTGAATAAACATAATATAAATATTATTATTCATTTTTCAATAAAAATAGAATTTTGAGACCCTCACAGAACCTATCCTATAACATGCTTAATGAAATGGTTAAAGTCTTAAAGATAATTGAAAATTGCCCCTATAATTTTGGGTGAATATCAAATTGTCCCTTATAATTAGCAAACAAACACATTGCAGCCAAATGGTCAAATATGTGAGTTTGATTCTGTGTATACGAGACGTGTGAAAAGAACAATCATACCCTCAAATATTTAATACTGTAATAGTGTTACTCCCAAGAAATGATGTTATTAAGTTTTTTATTAAAAAATTATAATTCTAAGAAATGCTTACACAGTAGTAGATGCAAATGAAAAATTACATACGTTATTTTTACAAAATAAAATTTTAGTTTCTTATGATGAATTATGATATATAAATATTTTCATAAGAAAATATCATTGCATATTCAAGCACCAAAAGAATTTATTGATAAGTATCAAAAGTGAAAGTCAAATAGTTTTTATAAATATTCAATTTTCACATTTCAATATAAGAATTTATTCTTAAAAACAAAAATACATTTTTTTACCAAAAAAAAACAGTTCGAGTCTGGATTCCATATTAAAATTACCTACTGCTCACAAACAAGAAACTTTGAAGATGCTGTTTATTTGAAGATTTGAGTAATTGTTTATCTAAAAATTGAATACACCATATCTAAATTTATTATATATTGAGTAGGTTGTTTATCTAAAAGTAAATAATATAGTTGGCTAGATGAAATTATGAGTGCAAATTTGTCCTCTAATTTTTATAGTTAAAAGTTTGAATTAAGATACAAATAGCTTTTTGTCTAAAGGGGCCAATTTGGATGCTTTTTTCTAATACTATAAGAGGCCATTTGCTACTCATCTAGCATTAAAAGGTGGGTTATTTGCAATTAAACCTAATTGAAAAGGAGAAATATGTAATACAAATAAATTAATTACAAAAAATCGTATTGTACGTCATACGACACAAGTAAAGAAACAATTGAAAACGCCAAACCACAGCTAAAAAAGAAAAAAGTTTTTTTCCATTTTGGTCTATACTAGATAATTGCTTCATGAAACATCACCCAATTGTAAATGCAATGCCTAGTACATCAAGGCAAGCACTTGGATATCCATTTTTCGTTGCTTCTTTATAGTAGTTTGTGAGTTTAGGAATGGAAAATAACTCTTAACAAGAGAAGGGAAGAGAAGATAAGATCAGAGCAGTTGTCACTTTGAAATTCTACACGAAAATATTATTATTATTATTGGACTTCTATTAATGTGCGCTTTCTTTAGAACTTTTTACATTACGCTTAAGAAACCATTGTGACATTTGATAATTTCTTATTAGGATACTAAAGTTTTAATTCCATTTGAACCCACTTAAGGGAGAAAATAAACAAACTACAAGGAAAAAACCTAGTGTTTGTGGGGTTTTAAAGTCTTCCATTGCCGTTCCTTTTGCATTTATAAAAGCACCAAAAAAGCATTTTTAAAACCTTTTTCTTGAAAATTTTATTTCCCATCCTTTTATTGCTATCTAGATTAGGTTCCACAAGAATGATAATTAGTTGACTATTAATACACTCTCTCCAATGTTGCTTATATTGTTTAGAATTTTAAATAATTGAGAAAGTACCTACAAATGAGGGGTAGAAAGACTTAAAAAATAAGAATAAAGAGATACAACAATAATAGACATAAAAAAAGTAGTCGTTGAGAATGGTCTGTAAATTTCACAATCACAGTGTTTGTCATCTTCATAATTTCGATTCAACAAATAGTACTCTCACTCCTTGATCAGACAATTTGCAACATTTATATGGTCTAAGCATGAATGTTCAAGGAGCTCATTTTTAGGTACTAGGATGTGATGTTAAAACCTCAGACATGGCATCATTTGGGTTAAAGGCAAGAGCCCAGTGTTTGCTTACATTTGGGTTGGGAATTTTGAGACCCAATGCCCAGGTCAATGTGCCTGGCCATTCCACCAGCCCATTTGTGGACCATAGAGACCACTTTTGATTGCACCCAATAATGATGTGGGCTTGGATGAGATGGTCATCAGTTTGGCAAGTCTATTAGTTGGTACTGTCACCAATCCCTTTAGAAATGGGTATTTTCAGGGTCCAGCTGATGCACCACTCAAGGTCGCCACCACATGTCCTAGAATTTATGGCAAAGGAGCCTATCCAGGTTATGCAGGGGAGTTGATGTTTGATGCTACAACTGGTGCTAGCTACAATGCACATGGTAGCAATCTGTTGAAGTATCTAGTTCTGGCGATTTATGATCCCTCAACTTCTACTTGCTCCACTTTGGTTTGAAAAGTAAAGAAGGGGGAAAAAAAGATAAACGTAGAGCTTATAGAGATTTTGAAGTATAGATGCTATAGATTAATTGATTAATTAATTCATTCTTTAATATTAAAATAGTAGTAGCGAAAGTACATTGTCAGAAATTTTTTCCAGCTTCTTTTTCCATCCGGTACAGGATAATGGCTTTCCAATGAGGGGAGGACATAGTTATTTGATTTTGGTGAAACATGCCCATACACAACTTCCTTATGACTTTGTCTGGAACACAAAGTTTTTTAACTCTTGCAAAATAGTAAAAGAGGATGTTTGAATAGGATTAAATTTTACTGAAATATGTTAACTTCATGTACTTTTTTTTGGTTAAAAATACTAAAGGTGCGCTTGATAAAACTAAAGTCTGAAAACTGAAATTCGAAATCTGAAATCTGAAATTTGAATTCATTAAGTGATTGAATTGTTTAGTACTAAATCTAATATATTTGAATGTATATCATATTAAGTGATCAGTGAATAGGTTATCACTTAATTCTGGGAGCAAGTATTGTCTAGAAAATTCAGTGCCACTTAATTAATTTAGATGTTCTATTTTCGATTATCAAATGATCTGAACGTCTTAAGATCTAAATCCATTAAATTTAAGTGCTGAATTGAATTATCAAACGGGGCCTAAATCTCGCTGAATTTTACCCTTAGTCTCACTTTACTGCTTTCAACTAAATAAATAGGTAGTTTGCTCCCTATTTTATATTTTAGGATAAAAGTGCCCCTTCCATAATAATTACTATTTTATCTCCTTTTTTCTCCTTTTTTGCCCTTTTGCTACTTGTCTTTTTTCTTTATTTTAAAAATATCTCTCTTTCTCTTATGTGATCAACTATTTTTTCTCTTTGTTATTATTATCTATATATTAAGTTTATCTTCTTACACTTATTTTTTATTCATTACTATCTTTTTTACTTTTTGTTCTTGAAAATAATAATTATCATAATATCTGTGTCATGACAAAATATATGTCATCTATGCGCATAAACTATTTCATACATAATTTAAATTAATACATTTAGAAATTGAATAAATCAATTTTTAACAACAATAATAACAAATTTAAATCAAAATAACATAGTGGTTTCAACATTTATGTGACAATCAAACTTCGCAAGTAGGTATGCATTATATGGCACAACTCAATGGTTATCAAGCCTTTGATTCTTCATAATAACAATTCTACCATCATCACGCCTTCGGTAGACAGGAAAGGAATTCTTTGTATGTCTAGTGTACTCATAGAAATCCTTTGGATAATTATTCCTGCACTTACGATTCTGCCTCATGCAAGGGCAAACTGAATTTAATGCACCACATGGACCATGAAGCATGTGCTTTATAAGTAAAGAATAGAGATATGGCGATTCTTTTTTATCTGGAAGCTCTGCAAAAACAATCCTATCATAAGTTTCAGGTGAAAACATCCTTGATTTATTCTTTATACATAAAAAATGGTAAAAAAAAATATTAGTTACTTTATTTTTTGAGATATGCTTTTAAATGTTAAGTAATTTAAAAATCTAGTTTGCTAATATCTCTTTTAAATAGTTAATTTATTAGTAATATACACTTTTTGATTATGAAAGGTACATATTAATTCTTTACGCTATACAACTTGTCTTGAATTTTCTAATATTGCAAAAAAATAAAAAAAAATAATGAAATTAGAAATAAAAGGTAATTACAATATTACAATAAACATGCAAATTAGTAATAATTGATGTAACTTATACAGAGACAAAAAATGGTTGAAAAATGATTAGTAAATAATGAAAATTTTAGAAATTTTAAAAAAGTCCATGGAGTTGATGCATTTTACTATTGGAAAATGTTCATTAATTAAAGGTTTGGCTATTTAAAGCAGTGGACCAATTCCTAGTTCATTTTGTCATTTTGTCAAATCTCAAAAGGGTAAATGCAATTTGGACAAAAATTTAGGGAAGGTAATTGTAATCAACTCAATCTTCAAAAGAGCATTTTGAGACTTTGAAATATATATTTTAGTAATATGAGCATCATTTGCAAATTGGTTAAACATTAGGGGTATTTGTTCAATGTTTTTCCATTTACGCGGTTCAACTATAGTTTGGCCAAAATACAAGGTTTATCTGATAATTTAGACAAATTTCAAGGAAGCTTGATGAAATTAACAAAGAAAAAAAGGATGTTTTATTTTGATTAAAAAAAGAAATAAAGAAAGAAAGTGAACAATTAAAAATGAAAATATACATGAAAACAATATCACTATTATTTTGTTCGATAAATATACTATTTGTGCAATATATGCATCAGTAAAAATATGTATATGTCATGTCATTTTCACATGATTAAAAACTTTGAAGAAATTAGTAGTATCAATAACCATTGCCTTAATTGAGCACTTAAATACAAACTCATGAGTTACTAAACCAGAAACCCCTCTTTGAATTTCTCAATCTAAAATGTTTTATTTATTTGTAAGCTGATTGTTTATGAAATAGTATATATATATGTAGAAAATGCAATATAAGCCAGAAAAATAAGTTTCTTTAGCGACAGTGTCCTTCCTCCTTCCCATGAAAATAGGCTCACTCTTTTTTTATAATTGTCATAATTATAAGACTATTTCCTTATTAATAGAGTAATTAGCTCATCAATTTACTATTGCATCTATATTTAGTGTACATCTTTATCAACAAATACACTATTATATTGGTTTACTATTCTAGAAGTAACAAATACAACGTTAAAACTAGTATTAATGGGAATGCATGTGAGGAAAGTACTTACTAAAAATGACTGTACAACTACATTAACTCATATTTCTTAATCTGTGTAAAAGTCAAAATGAGCCTATCATTATGAGACAGAGAGAATATAATGTTTAATATTCTATGTTTATAGGACCAAGTCACAACATAATAGATATTTGTTTCCAATTAAAAGCTAAAAAACTTGAAATCCATGACACAATTGATATATATTTGTGAAGTATTAGACAATTAACACCCCTGGGGAGGGAGGAAGGGGTGAGTTGAATGGTACTGGGAAGGGAGTATAAGTGAGAGGTCTCAAATTCGAGACCTCCCACTTACATTAAAAAAAAGTTTAAAACATTCCCAATTTATAGCTTATAAAACTTTGGACTTAAAAATTTACAAAAATCTAGTTATGTAACCTTAATTCCTCAAAACGATAGCCATTGTGCTAGAATTTTGGTCCTACGTATTCTAATTGTTGAACCATAGTAGCATTAGACCAAAATAAGTGTAACTATATGGCCTATCCATACCACATTTCAAAACGATACTAAAAATATTAATTTTTTATTTCAATAAATAATAAAATAAAATAATGCTTCATTTAAACTTGGGCAAATAACTCTAGCCATTGCTAAATTATTTCACTTGTATACTTTTGGCTACTCAAGTATTTTTGGT
Source organism: Gardenia jasminoides (assembly GCA_013103745.1). NCBI lineage: Eukaryota > Viridiplantae > Streptophyta > Magnoliopsida > Gentianales > Rubiaceae > Gardenia > Gardenia jasminoides. The sequence continues at coordinate 35,859,244 of CM023095.1, forward strand.
TCTAGTGTGGCCACCAAACTCTCACAATCGGTATATTAGTAGTTATTTCATCAAATGTTGCTATTAATGATAGTAGAAAGAATTCTATGCATATCACATGCAAATAAGGGCAATTTCATCTAACCATTAGGCTACAAAATTTACAAGCTACTAATCTATTCAAATTGTACACAATTGCCATCTCAAATGGACCATTTAAATAGCAAACTAGTACACTACTTTAATTTCGTAAGTTTTTCTCTTAAAATTTTTGTTTTTATCTTATTCTAGATTTTGATCTTAAAATATCAAATTTTAAATTTTTTCATCTAGAAATCTAGATTTTTGAATAGTACAAAAAATAAAATTTAAAATCTACAATAGTTGCTTTAATAGATTCTGATTCATAAGTTTTGACAAAATATCTAATTATATAATGAAGTTCTTATGAATTAATTCCAAGAACTTTGAAACAAAATGAAAATAGTAGATTTCATGACAAAATTTGAATGAAAGACTGCTAAAATATTATTTTGGTGAGTTGAATAGCTAACTTGAAACAAAAATAATTGAGTACTTGAGTGGCTAAAAGTATATTATTTGTAAACTTAAGTGCCTATTTAAGATTTTTGGCATATGATGTCTACATGCAACTCATTCCGTTGGATTTAATTTTGAATTTGACGAAATAGCCACCAATGTATATCTTTATGAGTTAAGTTGCGGAATCAAGAAATAGTTGAGTCGTTGAACATACACCAATTTTCATTTAGACCTTTGCACACCTCCTATAGTGTAAAAACTGCAAGACGATTCCTACAGTTTAAAAACCGCAAGACTCTAACTCCATCCCTCAATATGAAAAGTTTCCCACCATTTCCTCAATTCCCAGTCAGGGTGTTAAAACCATAAAATGTTAGGAAGGAAGAAGAGTCTCGAAATCAAACAAGTATGGTGAAGAAAAGGCTCATCAACATCCACTTCAGCATCAGTACTGCCCCCATCACCCCTTTCCCCCTCTGCCGTGGACAGAGCTACAAAAACCATGTACGTGATAAAATTTCAGTCTACAAAAAGACGACAAATATGAAATATAAATTGAAAAGAGAGGCGAGTACAATTTCTGAGATTTTTCCAAAGTTGTAGAGAATCTCCTTCGATTCTTCTCTTCGAACGCTAATCCAAGGGCTTCATAGCTTGATCTTGGATCAACCGTTGGCTTCTTCAAATCTTGATATGGAAGATTTGAAGAACTTGATGAACAGGAAGAACGCTTCAAATCTTAATATGATGAAAATTTAAAGACCCTTGAAGATTCAAGTCTCGCTATGAAGAAGACTTGAAAAAGCTTTCGTGGCTTTGAAGCTTGAAGAAGACTCGAGATGTGTGACGCTTGATGCTTGATCTCACTTGATGTGATGTGATCTCTACGCTTGATGCTTGATCTCACTTGTAGGATATGGTAGAGGTTGAGAGCTTATGCACCACCTCACTTGTCTTGCAAGACATGCAGTCATATAAGGACTGTATCACCTTGAATATTATCCCTTTATTCTATAAGGAGATAATGCCCACATGTATTTTCTTGATTGGCCCATTTGTAGAGACATATGAAATGGCGAGATTTAATTGGCTGAGCCCTTGCAGTATATAAGACATATATAAGGACTAAATAACTCTAAATATTATCTCTTTAATAAGAAATAAATATTTAGATATTTATCCAAATTTACTTAGTCATGAAGCATGTGACATGGCACCATTTAATTGGCCGAGACACTCAAATATTTTCATTGGCCAGAGCACCTCAACTTGACACTTGGAGAGATATAATTGGCCGTCAAATAACCAATTTTCCACGTGTGCATGACATATGGCAATATTTGATTGGATAAAAAATATGCCATGAATATAATTTATAGACCAATGGAAATTTAGCAAATTAATTAAAATTCCATTGTCTACAAATGCCCCCTCAAAACTTGTTCACGAAAGCAAGATTTGAGTGAACAAGTTTTGATATATGTCTTCCAAATGCCATTAAGACATTAATTTCCAAATAAAGTCCATAAGTGGGCTTAAGACTTGAATCCCACCAATTTCTTGGCCGTGGAGCAAAATAACCATGTAAACATTTGACTTCCGCATCACTTAGTCTTCAAGAAATTACCACTATGATTTAAAAGATAAAGCCTAAAAATTAGGACTCAAGTTGCGTGAATTGTCCATGCAAGCCATTCTTATCCCAAAATGGTCAAAGGAAACACCATCGCGCTTACCTTTCTTTTAATATCGGACCAATACTCTATCCAACGAATTTGTAGTTTTAGCTGACTTCAATTCATGAAAGGAATCAATCACTCTTATGGAAATCAGCTACCGAAACAATCCCTTCCTTGTTGGATTCCAGGACCCGAGAAGCAACACACTAAAAACGGTATTGCCATGCATTGATAATTCATTATCAAACCCCGCGGATTAATACTTCCTGTTCATTGTTGGTTTTAAGCTTCAAACATACAAATCATTGTCATTATCAAATTCAATCTTCCAATTGAGCTGGAATTGCGAAGACTTTAAAAGAGCTCTGTTCAAGAAACCAGCAATCTTTCAATAGGTGTAAAGAATCCTATTTCCATTCAAAGTAGAATAACCATTGGACTTAGCATTAAACCTTCACTATAAATAGCCAAGTCCAGTCCATGATCTACCCTCAACGGTAGAAGACTAGAACGAGCTTTGTTCTTTTCCTTTTAATCGCTGTCATCGAGCTGCCATCGTAAGTAACTGGTTTTCGTTGCTGCTTTTACTTTCCTGCTATGCTTATCATCATCAGATTTGCAATCACTCTCGGTTCCATCTTGTAAGTGACTAGTACATGATTCCTTATATATTTTATTGACCAAGAATCTCGTCACTTTTCAATTGCTTGAGAAAACATGATTGATCAATCAAACTTCTCTTGAAGCTCCGCCACAAAATAGCATAGCTATTAGATATACTTTTTTTTTTAAGTGCATGACTCGTTCTCTATGTGGCTGAGACTTTATTATGCTCGTTCCTTGATGTATAACTGTTCTAGTAACATAAACTCCAATGTCTTCTTTTTCAATCATTTTTTCGATATCAAATTTGTCTTTGCTTGCACCTTCCAAAATTTTGTGAAATTCCTTTTCATCGACTTAGGAATTTTTTTGTTTAATGAAAGCAACCATGCAAATCAAGGACTACGCCACGCCGCTGCCACATATCATCTTGACGGATGAACGTGGAGGCTCTCAATCGAAAAGCTTATCACTGTATGTCACATTTGGCAGCCTTGCTGAGTCTTTCATCCCTCTTGATGCATCCATGTATCTTGAGGATTGGACTAGCAAGTGGATTAAAGAGGTTATAGCACCATCAACTTACTCTGCAACACCAAAGAGAGAAGAAGTCGTTGTGCTAAACTCGTCACTTCATAGTGGAGATCCAGGGATAGCGAAATTCACGCTTCCATTCGCGAGTTTCAATATTGACAAAGCTACATGGAAAATTCCTTCATCTTTCTTTGGTGAGGCATGCTACACTTCCCATTATTGGGAATGTACCGAGGACATCCTTGGAAAACATATGGAAGTGTTCACACGTGCTGGTATATTTGAAGCCGTCTATGCATCAAGGTTTGTCATGATCGTTGTGAGAACATCCTACGAGCCTTCTTCAAATATTGGTATCCTTTTATGAACACACTTCATACACCTATGGGAGAGATGCTCATCACGCTTTGGGATCTTTATCGACTTGGTGGCCTATCAGTCGATGGCACGTTCTTCGATGAAGTTGTCCCTTCGGCAGTGGAACTTCTTTCCACAGATAAAGAAGGAAAACCACTTCTCCCTGCAAGTTGTAAACATCTCTTCTTAGCTTACTTTCATCTTTGGACCAACGACCAAGGCGTGTGGATGAAAGATTGGATTCGCTTCTGGTTCAAAGGAGAGGCTAGATATAGGGCTCCTCCTGACATGGCAAGCAGGGGAAAGACTGTGTCTAAACAAAAAATAACGTTTAACCCTTCTAGAAGTGTGGAGCCAAACCATATTGCTGACACGAAGGATTTTAGCATTCCTTTTGACACCTTAAATGTTGGGTCCAAATAATCGGTCAACTGATGAGCGAAGCAAAGCACAAGTCAAGATAGGAAAGTGGCCATCAGTTGTTGGGTCAAATAATCATCGATAAGCGAAAGAAGCAATACAGTCGAGATAGGAAGTCGGTGGCCAGCTATTGGGTCTAAATAATCGGCCATTTGATAAGCCAAAAGAAGCGACCCAGACCAAGATAGGAAGTCAGACTGGCCATCAGTATTGGGTCAAATAATCGCCATTTGATAAGCGAAAGAAGCGATACAATTCGAGATAGGAAGTCGGCTGGCCATCAGCTATTGGGTCTAAATAATCGGCCATTTGATAAGCCAAAGAAGCAGCCACAGGCCAAGATAGGAAGTCGGCTGGCCATCAGCTGTTGGGTCCAAATAATCGGCCATTTGATAAGCCGAAAGAAGCAATACAGTCGAGATAGGAAGTCGGGCCATCAAGTTGGGTTCAAATAATCGGTCGGTGATAAGTCGAGAAATATACAGTCGAGATAGTAATCTGACCGGTCACGCATAAGGAGCCGATTTAGACGAGGTCAGATGCACCGGTGGCCCGAAGGAACTAGAGGTCGTTCAACGCGGTCGACCATCCACTACCTGGACAAGCGGGGATCGGACGGTAGTATGGCTAGAGATAAGGCGGTTAGCGTGACCTTATATTCTAGGAAGTGGTAGACAGCACTATCCCCACTATTCACGAAATCAACAGCAAATGGGGAAGTGGGTGAGGAGCAAGACCCGCACCAATTTTGGGAGAAAATAATTACAAAGCGGTATCTATAAATACCGAGGAGTGTTTCAGCAAACAGGATCATCATCGACATATCAAATAACAACAAAATCAAAGTCACGTAGCTAGTAGGAATACTTTCTAGATAGGTTTCCTTATTTCCATCCCTTTACCGTTTAATCAGTTCATGTTATTTCTTGTTTCTTTCAATAGTTTGTTCATAAGTTTCTTTAGTTCATCAACGTCTTTTCAGTACTCTTTTCCTTCCAATCTCGTCAGCAGGGATTTTAAGTCCTTGAGGCCATTTAAGGCGGACAAACAGCAATCGTCTAGAGGTCAGGAAAATCGGTGCATCAAAGGTTTGGGCACTGCCCAATCGGCAGATTAGGGTTTCCTAATTTTCCACGTACAAATTAGGTGGCACGCGCGTAGAGCCGATTCTCAATCTTCAAGTGTTCGTGGGCTGCGAAAATCGGCACGAACAGTTTGGCACATCCAGTGGGACCCATAGCGAAAGGAGGAAAACGCATGGAAAGAAAAGATACGAGCAGAGGTACAGCCCTTAGCGCTGAGGAGAAAACTTCGGCACCGACTGATGTAGCGCACAAAGGCCCGATCGGCATGTCGGGCACTGATATGGAAGCCAAGTGGTTAGTGTGGCAGAAGAAATTATTTGAGGACTTGGGATCACTCCTAGACCAACGAGAGAGGAGATACATGGAAGAGACGGCTCTTTGGAAGGAAGAATGGGCCAGGAATATGGACGCTACCAGGGAGAAGATGGCCACCGAGGTTAAAGAGACAACTGCGCAGTTGCAAGGCGTACTGGAGGAAGGAATGCGGAAGTTACGTTTAGAAACCGAATCAGCAGTAGGCAATCTCGGTTCTAGGTTCGATGTTCAAACCGATCTCTTAGTAGCCGATATGAGAAGGTTGGCAGCTTCAGTCGAGTCCCAGACTGGAGGGCATGCAGAATTGCTGACGGCTAGGCCGGCTGATAGGCGCGCTACCTTATCCTTGTCAAAAGCCTTGGGGGCAAAGTGCCAGGAGCATCAACGGACACACAGTCGGATACCGTCAACAAAGGTAAAGCAGTGGCCGAGGAGACATCGCGCACAATTGGTAGGTCGCCTCTACCACCCGATGTGATCAGGGTCCCTGATGGGTCACAGATTATAAAGTCGTCGACCGGGGGGCAAGTCAAAGAGAACATGCCTATGTTTCCACCCATGGGGGACCGCCAGAGGTACGCTGATTCTGTACGGCAGTCACAGTACGTGCTGAACAAACAGCAACCTACGCAACTCCCATACGTATCCCCGGCGATGAGAGGCGACGACCATGGTCCATCCAGCAACAAATGGCCCGGGGGCACAAGATCGCTGAGCACCCAACGAAGGCTGCCGATGGAGTGTCGAGGACCGGCAGATGATATCGGACGAGAGCTGGTCGAACCGAAGGATCCCTATTCGCATTGATCCTGACTTTGTAAGGCCGGTAGCTACAAGGAAAAACTTTTACGGGGTCGACCCAACGGATCGATTAGGGTTCCATGTCATTCAAAAAGACATGAACACCTCTTAGGATTCGTATCATTCCCTCTCTCTTAAAAGAGATTTGTCCTCAAATCTGCACTTTGCTTATGTTGAAGCTCATCGGGGAATATGTGTATGAAAGCGAGCCATGAAGCATGTCGCCAACTCAACTTCATCACGAACATGAACCAACGCGCATGCCTCATTCTCAACAGATCACTTGTAGGGCCTTTATCATTCCCTCCCCCATGAAAATGATTCAACCTCGAATCGATGCCTGGATCAAAGACAAAACAAGAGGCATTAGTAGGAATGAAAGAAGTAAGAACACTAAATTCACCCAATGTATAACACGAAGGAAAGATATGATTTCCATGCGTCATGGGAATAATGTTCACAAACTCTAATGACACATTAGACTCACTACACAAACATGCATCATAATGACCAACACAATGGGCACACAAGTTAAGGAAAATAAAAGACACATAAGGACTCAAAATGAAATGCTGAAAATGACCTATTTCAACACTAGGACTAATAACACAATGCAAACAATTGACACAAATAAGAAAATCAGATTGGAAAGGAGTAATTTCAGTTTCAAAATCAATTGGAAGTAAACTCCCTTTCAAAGCAAGTGGATGGTGTGCTAAAGCAGTGCATGTTGCCATAGAGTGATGATAGAAATTAGCAACTCCTTGAAAGATCAACAATCCATCAAATGACTTAGCAATGGTGCATGTCAAAACCAGCTTCACTTCACCTTGTGTAACCTGCAAAAACAAGAAACACTAAACAAAGCAAAGTTAAGTTCGTTAGAAGAAACATAAGACTTTGAACCCTCACTTGCTACCAACTCAAGTTTGGACTGCTCACTCTCTTTTGCAAGCTCAACACTCGGTTCACAAATTGAAATGTCACTCTTAACACTCACAGCTTGAACACTCATTTTATCATTCTCAGACTTTACCTCAACTAACTCTTTTTTCATGCTATGGGACTCATGCTCACTTGTCATAATATCTAAATCAATACAAAGTCTCTCATAATCAAGTGATACAAGTATAGTACGACGTCCATTAAATGTGAAGGAATACTTGTTAGTATGTCCATCATATTTAACATCACGTCTAAGCATCCATGCTTTACCCAACAACACATGTGTAATTTGGATTGGAACTACGTCACACAACACCTCATCAACGTACTTGCCAATACAAACAGGAACAAGTGTGTGTTTAGTAATCCAAATATCACCATTAGCACTCGACAATTTATATGGATGAAGATGATCAATGGTTGGAAGTTGAAGTTTCTCAACCATGAGAGCACTTGCGAGGTTAACTTCACAACGCACATCAATGGCCAAGCTGTGCACTTTATCTTTGATATGGCTTCGAGAATAAAACCAACCATGTGGCTGTGAATTGATGATATTCAATTGATCATCTACACTACATAACACCACATCTTCGACTCCTTTAGCACTTGGACATGATGTTTCCAAGTTGTCAATTCTTTGGTGTAGAAGCTCCAATTTTTGATCCAAACGGTTGATTGATTCTGAAAACATTTTAAAATCAAAGGTTGGGGAAGATTCCTCACCCTCGTTAGACATGATGATCAATAAAGAAAGTGTAAATTAAGGTTAGGAAGTCCTCACACACTCCCTCTCGTGTATGCACTCAACCCTCGTGTTTACACTCAATAGCACTCTAATGTTCTCACCAATCACCTCTCAAGTCAACCTTGGCAACAACTTGAAGAAATTAGAGTTTCTTCTAGTGTAGACCAACTTACCAAATTAGACCACGGTGAATTAGGCAAGAATGACACGAAAAATTAGGAAACAAAGACACAAAGTTTAGGAATCAAAGACACAAACAGATTAGGAAACTAAGACACAAAGGATTAGGAAACACTACAAAAAGAATTAGGAAACTAAGACACAAAAGATTAGGAAACAAAGATTTAAACCAGTTCGTGCTCAACAAGGATAAAGAACTACGGGATTTAGACAAATTTAGAATGCTGGAAATTTGATAAAACAACCCTAGGAACAGAAACTCAAATTATTGCAAAGCAAGAAAGCCCTACCGATTCTTGGACAGCTTTTCTTTCCTTTGGATTTTCTGGTTTGGGACTTTCTGGAATTTTGGGCAATGTTTTTGTGATTGTTTTGGACGGTTTTCCAGGTGGATTTTGGACAGCAAATATGGCAGCACTTGTTCCCAAAAAGGAATTCAAAACGGATTTAAGAATAGGAAGGTTTATGGCGGTGGACTTCTTTGTTTCCAAAACTAATTTGGAAACCGAGCTTCAAGCAGTTTTTGGAAGCTTGGTTGCAATGGATTAGGAAGCTTTCTTGTTGGAGGATTCTTGGCTTATCCTTCCCCTTTTCTTTTTCTTTTCATTTTTTTCTCTTTTTTTTTTTTTTTTTTACAACAGCAACAAATTTGGCAGCCAAGGAATTTGGCAAGTAGAATTAGGAAAGTAACGTGCAAGGTTTCAAGAATCACTTTGAAGGTCAGCCTTTCGAACCAAAGCTTTCAAAATCCACAAAACAATTTCAAGTTCTCAAGATAACAATCAAGAAAACTTCAAGATTCAATTAATTTTTGCCCAAGAAACTTCAGATTCACAAGAACCACAAGGCAATTCCTATTTTCCAGCAAGCTATGGTTTGGGCAAATTTGAAACAAAACAGAAACTCTTCTATTATTTTTTTTTTTGACTCAAGAGACAAAACTAGATGCAAGACATCCTAAAGGAAGTTTTTGGATAGCAAACAACAAGAAACGACTCGACTCAACAAGAAGGACAAGGACTAGACAAGCGATACTTGAGGTAAAACCAATTTTTTTTATTTTTCCAATGGATTTTCTTGACATACAATAGACACAAAATAGGGACACGAAGGAAAAACACAGAATTTGAATGATGCGGGTCAAGAGGAATTGGTGAGCGAGTAATGGTGAGCAGTGGTGGTGAGCAGTGTCCATTCTGAGCTTATGCGATAACTCCGATTTTTTTTTTTTGAATTTTGAAGACTCAAGAAACGACAACAATTGACTCAAAATAAGAAAAATATATACTTTATTACCTCAACTAGCTCACGAGACCAAGCGATCTAGAACTATGTTAATAAGTAAGTGCGCAACCTTACAGAAGAGCGTGGGATCTAGAATTTTGGTAAACAAAGTTGGAAAACACACAGCGGAAGACCTTCACCCGTTGAGCACTTGGACAATGAACTTTGGTATAATGGTGAGAAGGCATACAATTCAGCGTGATCTTGAATTGATAAGTCAATGAACCCTTAAAGAACTCTCTAAGGTATTCAAATTAAACTTCAGGAAGCAAAGAGGTGTAAAACACTCAAAGTAATTTTTGCTGAATAATTCTTCTTCTATTAAAATCGAAATAAGAGTGGGTTATTTATAGCCAACAAGACTCAAAAATCCTAATCAAACAAGGAGACTAAAATCGGCCAGCCTAGCATAGGAAACCGATTTACAAAATGAAATGGAAAGCTAGGGTTTGTTTTAGGAAACTACCAATAAACCTCACACTAAAGCATCTAGGAAACTAAATCTAACTTACTAATTAGGAAATAACATGAAGCCATTCGGCAAGGCCTTGTTCACATCTAGTCGTTGCTTTATTGGACAAACAAGACTTAACTAACAAATGAAAATAAATTCTGTAGGCGTGACCGTTAGATGTGGGCACACCTAACTGGTACCAATGCTTCTGGTCAACAGCACCTTAGGTGTAACCACTTGGCGCGGGCACATATAACTAGTGTCAACGCTTCTGGTCACCGACTGAAGTTGCCTTCCTTAGGTTCGATGAACCCTCATGAACACTTAGCAAGGTGACACAAGGCAATGATTGATCCTCCAAGTTGCTAAGTGGTTTGACACTCTCTTGAACATCACGAACCAGCATGGCCAATTCTTCCTTGAGCCTTTTAGCTCTTGTACGTGTCATTGAACCGGATGTACTTGTAACTTGAATTTGTACCATAAACTCCTTGATTTTAACTCTATTCATTGCACCCCAATGCACCATAGTTGGGTCATTCAAAAAGACACGAACACCTCTTAGGATTCATATCAAAATTTTTCAGGCATAAACCTCAGTGTGTGAGCTACATTTGTACCAAAATTTAGCCAAAAACTTGTACGGGAAGGCAGTGATCAACGTGACCAAAACAGGGCAACAGAAAACAATGAAAATTTTTCCAAATTTTGACTTTTTCTTTCCATGCGATTTTACCACACCAAATGGAATGATTTTTGCAACTAAAATTACACACATATAGACCAACATTTCAGCTCTCAAAATAACCAAGAAACTCATGAAAATTTGCAGCCAAAACAGGGCATAAAAATCGGAAATGAAACCGGCAGCATAACTTCCCTTTTTTTTCGATTTTGCCTCTTTCTCTTCCTCCTATCTTTCTAACATCAAAAATCAACTAAAATCACCACCATATCATCTCATCAACATCATAATAGCCACCCATTCAAGTCTTGTGGGAATCCAAGAGCCCACTTCAACAACCCAATTTCAACAAGAATAACATCAAAAGCTACAAAGCTTAAAGCTACAAAATGAAACCAAAGGAAAAGATTTTGAAGAAACTAGATTACCTCAATTCAATCAAGGAGCTTAGTAAATGGAGGATGGAATAGCTCACAAAACCCTCAATCATCAACTCCACAACCGGTTGTCTCTCTCTCCAAGGTAGTCCAAAGCTCCACCAAGAAATAACTAGCAAATCCCTCAAGCTTTCTTTGGTTGCAACAATGGAAATTTGTGGTTGATTAATGAAGATGAAATGAAGAGAGAAAAGAAGGGGAAGTGGTCGGCTGGAACAAGAGAGGAAGAGAAAGAGTTTTGAGTGTTTTGATGAAGTGAAATGAAAAAGGAAGAAACGACATAAAGCATTGCTTAATGGTGCCAAAAGTCAACTTTAATTTATGGCCCAAAATGCTCCAATTGGAGTTTAATCCTAATCACTCACTTCTAATCCCTCAATTAGTTTTTCTTAATCTACTAATGATCATTCTTATTCTCCAAACTTACGTCACTTTCAGTCCAAATGTTTATCTCGAAAAACGTGCCTTTTTTTCATTTTTCACAATTGAGTGATAGAAAAATTAAATTGAAGGTTTAACAAGGTTTTTAAAATAAAATGAAGTAATATACGGTGTAATTGCAATTAAAAATGATTTAAAACAATTATTCAGAGAAATTAAATAATTAATTAAATAAATAGGTCAGATAAAAATAAATTTTTGGATCCTCACACTTTTTGCGAGTTAGGGTTATTTATGAACGTTTATGGAGATCGGAGTAGGATGAAGGTAATAATTCTAGGGAAATTTTGGCGAGTATGGCGCTCCAAGGCTCTTAATTCACAAAGAAGGTGTAGTTTGGGTTTGTTTATAATGAAATGCATTCATATTGGCTTTAGTATAAAATGTAAATTTCTTTGTGTATATTCAGCAAGACATTTTTATAGAAATATATGCTAGAATGTTATCTGTACTGAATGGTCTAAAAATGTGCCTTCTTTGTAGACTAAGTTTTGAGGTGGAGAGTTTTTGAAAAGCCTCCCTTCAAGTAAGTGAGGAAGATTTGCTATGGTAGACTAGCCAATGATAATATACCACGTCAGTGTCATGTTTTGTCTGTCTTATGGTAATTGTGATTCATTGAATATGCAATTTCTGTGTATCATTGCACTAATGGATTGATAACACATTTAAAGTTGGTACTATAACTTTGAGAATATGAGGTGAAATGGAGCAATGGGCTTGTTTTGTGATCCATTAGGATTACGTACTTTGTACCTAATATGGATTTAGAGGTCATCTATGTTTTATGATATATGAATTACTCTTGGAGTCTTGACCTGTGATTCTAAATTCTTGTTCTTGATGCTTAGTGCTAGTCCTTTTGTGAGCAAAGTTACTTCTTATAGTCTAAGGAAAATTTTAGTTTAACATTAATAAGAGTGTTACATGAGATTATTTTGAGCTTTCAGAAAACTCTAACAGGGCACAGCGTTTGATTTCAATTCTCCTAGCTACTACTTATTTGTTCATAGTACTTCAGTAAATTATGCTAAAACATCCATGGACTCTGGAAAAGATGCATAAAATTGCAGTTGAAGTTTGTCATGTGTAGTGTTTGCTTTGTGTTGATGTCCTATTTGTTCTTTAGACTTTAGATGTTTCCAGAGAGAGAGAGAGAGATTTTTATTCATCAAATTCCAAGATATCTGCCTTTTGTAAGGCTGGCCTATATGTTGTTATTTTCTTTAATGTAGTTTTCTCCATTTAATTTAAATTTCAATTGGATTAGTACTCTTTATCATGTCTTCAAAATGGAACAGGTGCGTTTTCTTTTCATTTTTTTCCCGTACATGTTTGTAGTGTGCTCTTGAGATTAATAACGCTTGCCAGTACTTGAATGCCTAGATGATTTCTATCCTTGTCAACCACTATCTTTCGACTCTGCTAGTGAGACTTAAAACCTTGATCTCTTGCCTTGATTTTGTTGCTATTAGGCTTGTAGGTTATGGTCAATATGACTAGTTTATTGATAGTTGTACAGTTGACTCTGTGGTGATTTTGATGATGATCGGTTGTATTGTTGCAACCTTAGTAGTAAATCTTGTTTGGTGACATTGTGGAACCATAATAAGTATCCCTGTCTATGGGAAAACTATTCTGACTTTTATAGGCATAACTCTTTTAACTCACCCTGTGTCATGCATAGGAGCCAAATAGTTGTGATTTAACTCTTCAATAGGAGACAGCATTTGTTGCTGCTGTTCTCCGAAAGGGAGTTTATGCCATATCTATTCAATATCTTGATAATGTTGGTTGTTGTTTTAGATTTACCTTGCATATCCTTGGATGGAGAAATGAGCCCAATTGTTTGTAGTGTTAGTTGTCATCGAAGCAAAACAAACCATTTTATAAAGTTTTGCTTGTAAATCACTTTATGAGGTTCAGCTTTTTTGGAATTATATCTTTCGTGTTTTTCAAAAACAGAGTTACATCTTCTATTTGCTTATGTTTTATTATTTAGATGATGTAATTCTTTTTTTTATGACAATTTCTGCGCTTTAAAAATATACTAAAAACAAAGAACAAGGAAAAAAAAAAACCTTCTTGCGCCCACTAATTTCCTTCAAAATATTTCTTATACAGGTTATTTGGGTTTCCAATAAGGCTTCACACTAATGTCAGGATCTAGTTTTTAAAAACTATGACACTAAACTTGAAGGAAAGTTACTTTATTTTTAAAAACAAACAGGAGGCTTCTGTAATTATGATAAATTCCAAATAAGTTAGTCTAGTTAACCTCTGTGTGAGTTGTCCTTTGAGGAATCAACAATCGTAATTATGTATAACTAACTGCAATTGATTTCTCTAGTTATCAAAGTATATCAACAATGTTCTTTTTCTTTTTTTTTCCCTCGTGCATGGTCTATTTTTGCAATGTAAAGTTCCTTCATGTTATAGGTAGCTTTACAGATTATATTCTTTTGGAAGTATTGTTTCTTTTCTTTTATTCCTTGTGTAAATTCTGTAGACCATGTTTTCATTGATAGATTCCTCTTTTCTTGGGGAGTTTATGTTTTAGGCTATGCGTAACTTGCGTGAGCAAAAATTTGCATTTTCCTATTTATAGTGATTTTATTTTCTTTTATCTGGCATAATGTGAGATTTCACGTGGCCTTATATTGTTATGGTGTATGTCAGTTTTAACTGAAGAATCATAATATAATTATCAATTTGCTGTCCCCATGAATATCTTTTCTTGGAACTTTGCCTTGCCACCAAGCCCTGAACCATGTAAAGTTTGCTTACCATGAATGTTGTGCTATACAAATATGTAAATGGGACCGGTTTAATATATTTGTACTTACCTTTTTTTGTCTTTGCAACTCCTATACTGGTCAAGCAAGCTTAAATATCTTCGGCTTGCATTTTGTGATAGTATAAGTGGTGAATGTTTGATAGAAGCTGTTAAAAGATTACCTTTGTTGGAAGAGCTGCACCTTTTCTTTATCTCCATGCCTAGTGAAGCACTTGAAATTGTTGGCTGCTCTTGCCCTTTGCTGAAGTCATTTACAATAAAAAAAAAGAAGCAATGAACTGCCACATCAAGAGTGTGATAAGGACGCAATTGGTATTGCAAAAATCATGCCAGGATTATAGCACCTTCATCTCTTGGGAAATAAGATGACAAATGAAGGCTTGCAAGCCATGCGTGATAATACTGTAAAATTGGAATCACTATATCTCAAGAAATGTTATTATGTTAACCTAGATGGTGATCTAGGAAAATGATGCTCTCAAGAAATTGCACATTTGAGGCGCCCTAATAACTTCACTGCGGATTATGAGTTTGATAAAGAACTTGATGACTCTGAAGGACTTCATTCCTTCGATTCATTTGATGTCTACTTCTCTAGGATTTCTGAGTTTGATGTGTCTGACCATGATTAGTATTTTGATGATTATGATGACTTCACTCGTTTTGACGTGGATTCTGACTATGCAACTTTCATTGGGTCTCTATTGATAGATGGTAAGAATAGCTATATTTTGGACTCTTTATTTTATAACCTCATATACATTTTGTCATGGCCACTATTTTAGTTTATTGGTAGATTATTGTCCTTATGCACTTATTTGCAAAGGGTAGGAGGGGCCATCCTTTTATACACTATTGGCCAAGTAGTGTCACTTGTGGATTTTATTTGGTACATTGCAGGTCTCAATTAGCTGCATCCATCACACGTGATGTCATCCACTGAAGCAACTTCAGGAAAGATTGAAAGGTCTCTGGCCTTTTCTATTCTTTCTAGAATTGTTTGTTTTTTGGTGCTATGTGGCTAGGCATTTTGGCCTCCTAAATTCCTACACTATGGAATAGGCCTTCCAATGAATGGATTGAATATATGTACTTTCTTCCTAATCTCTGCGCATTGGTATTTAAGCTTATTTTAACACTCTTGTGGCTATTGTTAATTTTGCACCTTATGGAGACAGTAATACCGTCTCTTTATTTTTGGTTATCTTCCTATGATTTTAAATTTTACTTCTAATATTTTTCATGATTTAATTACATTTTTTTTTTGTCTATGGGGTGCCTAACGGGTACTCAACAATAGCGATTTTATGTGTGTTAATAAGTTAAATTATGGATGTATCTATACACATAGGGGTAATAAGTGTGATGGTATGCAATAATTGTGTATATTGAGGTGTAATTTAAATATATTTAGTGTGACAGCCCCACCTCTCCCTAGGACGTACCCTAAGGTATTAACGGACTGTCTGCCCAACTTTCGCCAGGACTCGCTATCCAAACTACCAACAAAATCTAAGAAACTAGAATAACATCTTCAAATCAAATAGAACCGATAATATATACATTAACATGAACTACTGTTTCAAACTTAGAGTACCTAACCAAAGTTCAAACTTACAAAAGATGTAGGAAGTTCACTAGTACATTCACATTTACACAAAAGTGCAACAAAATTCTAGAACTAAGAACACACTTTTCCAAACACATAAACTCAAGTGGATGCCCCTCTTAAGGAAAACAAATAGAATGGGGGTGAGTGAAAGCTTAATGAGATCCCAAAGAACATACAAGCATGTAAACAATTAGTAAATATTAAGTAAGTGAGCACCACATCCAGAAATACGGTAATAAATCAAGCATGTTCAAGTAAAGGATACAGATGGCCTTCAAAAGCCAAATTCCCTGTAGCTTGAAAATATCTCAGTCTCTGTCAACGTTTGAAATTCAAGAACCAAGATCCGTAAGCCACCACTTAACTGCAAAATCCATCACCATTCAACCCACCTTACCGGACCCGCACACCTCAAACAAATCAAATTTGGGTAATACTCGAGTATACCATTTTTCGGAGATCACATATCATAACCCATGACTCATCGATCTTCTCGACCAAGTCCACGCTAGCCCAATTCAATCGACTCACCAATGGGCTTTTGGGGTCCCAAACAAATCAAATTAGTTGATGGGATATCTCCCAAACAACTTTCGGATCAGATTGACTACACCCGCATCATATCTCAAGTGAATTATTTCATGAATATATGGTAGCTTAGGGATTTATTCAGGGGAAGTCGAGTGCGATAAAGTACACACTCATCTCGACCATATCAAATCAAAACACAAACATATCAAGATAGCACATAGTTCAAGTACTCCATATAACACATAGTTCATATAATCATACATTGGAACACTCACCAAGTCCTATACCTTTACCACACCAATTACCCATTTATCTTCTTGCTAGTCCAAGACCCGTCTCAAACACTTGTTATGCATAAATTCAAACTCTAAGATCACACACATATATCACCCGACATTTCATCAAACACTTGGTAGGCATTAAGGTTCTTGGCGAAGATAATCATCAAACTATCAAGTTTCTGTCATCTCTTGGTGTTTTGATTATAACTGGAGCTACACTCATCAAATTGAGTTGAATCTTATACCATTTAAAAACTAAGACATATACCTACATTTATTAGGAGACTTTGAGATCTAGTTCATGCATTTTCATGGTTAAAAAATCACAATCTCAGAAGGACAAGAAAGCTGTCAAGCCAAAACAGGCATTTGAACAGTTAGGGATATTTTGGTCATTTAACATGCTACAGTCCTCCGATTGATCTGAAATTTTGTGGGTGGAAAGTTAACTCAATTCCCTACAACTTTCATGTTTTGCACAAGAACTGGTTTGGCCATTATCACAAACGAATTTGTTGCTCAATTTGACACGAAATGGAGCAATACATCAAACACTTGGTAGGAAATAAGAATTCTTCCATTTTCATGCTATTAAACTTCTTCCATTCCATGATACCCAAGAATTAACCTTAAACAACAAGAACTTCATTCAACTTAAGTAAACTAGATCACTTGAGTACCAAACACCACTGATATAACATGTCAAGAATAGTTTCTCACTAAATTACTTGAGCTAAACCAAGAAACTTTCATAATCATGCTATATTGTGAATATAGTACACCATATTTATCAATTCCTCCAAACCTAAAAAAGAGTATGAAGTGTTTTAAGCATGTTATACCTCTCTTGTTCCAAGGAAATCAAGTGAGAAATCAAGCCACAAAGTCCACTAAAATCCCTTTCTTCCAAGTTTAAGCAAAAGGGTGACGGAGAGATCAAGATTTTCCCTCTTTGATCTCACATATTTCAAGCAAGAACCAAGCTAGATTTTTGGTAATTTTTTTCCTCTCTTTTTCTTCCAATAAATCGGCTCTCTCTCTCTCTCTCTATCTCAAGACAAGAAAATGAAAATGGAAGAAAGAGAAGTTTGGTTGGTGTAATATAAACAAACTCTTGGTTGGGACAATGCCACTTGTCCTACTCTTATTGGTTTCCCCAACTTTCTTTGCACTAAACTCCCTCTTTTTCCTAAAGTTTTCTCACACACCTACAAAATCACACTTACACCACTCACTAACCCCCACATGCAACCATTAATAAAATCATTAGGACACAAAATCATTAATTAAGTAAATAAAGAAGATGCAATTCAATTAACATGAGTAAAATAAAATAATCCTTTTCCGAGTTCTCACATTTAGCATCCATTAGAATTTTCTTTTAAATCATGGGTCCACTCTAGGGATAGCAACCGCACATGGGGTGGCCCCCCACCTTGTCCCGCTCCTCTTGTAGACAGTTGTAGATGATAATTTTGTTTTTTTCTTTTTTTGCTAAATTGTCCTGAATTTATTCCATCTTGAAGGTGGTGAAACTTAACCCAATTCTCGAACTCTCTTCAATAGGTCAAGGCTATATTCAATGAACAAAATAGAAAAGAGAGGTGAAAAAAGTGAAAAAATAAAAAAAGGAAAAAAGGAAAAATGAAACAAGAAAAGTGTCAAGAAAGCGCTAAGAAAATTAGAAACTTTAATCAAATTTTATAAATGGTCCCTGGAAAATTTTCATGTAACTTATAATATTGCCTGTGTCAGATATCAACTACGAAATGTGGTGCTTTCAAAACAATGTCTAAACAACTTTGTTTCAATTTGATTTTTTAAAACAATGGTTATTAAAAAAATCAAGATTCTAAATAAAAAAAATGTTAAACCTTCATTCTAATAGAACATAGAATAAAATAAAATAAAAAATAGCGATAATCAACACCCTAAGAAATAAATACATATACAACTAATCAATATTTTAACTTTATTATTATTAGATTATGTATTATATTTTATTTTATTTATATAATAAATTTAAGTAGCCCATTTAAAGTTGGGGGAGAAAAATCTCCCCTACCCCGCCCCAGCCTGCGACAGCCCCACCTCTCCCTAAGGCGAACCAAAGGGTTCGGTGAGCCGCCCTCTCAACTCTCGCTGGGACTCATTCGCTCAAAACTTAATTAACAATTCCATCCACCTAAACATAATTAGCTTCACATTTCAAACCAACTATTTAAAAGAACTTAAATTTCAACTTTCATTCCCAAAATAAATTTCCGGTACTAAAATACATACAAAAGCTGAATTTACAAATCCCAATGATTGTCATCCAAATTTCATTAGTACAAACTCCAAGTACTATAAACCGTCAAGTTTGCAAATCAAAACAACCTTATACAAAAGAGCGGAATCCTATGACAGAAACTAAGGTCCTCAATTAGCGAACTCCGCTTCAAAACCTATTAAGGAAAACAAATCTTATGGGGTGAGCAAAGTTCAATGAGGCCAAGAAGACATGCAAGCACGCAAGGTCAAGAAATAAACACTTTTATTAAACAAGATAAGTATCCAAAACTTTGAATAGGAACGCAAATAAGGAATTTAGTTACACATTAAATAAAGGATACGGGGGCTCTCAGGAGCCAAATTCCACGAATCTTGATCACGTTCCAAATAGTTGACACTCCGTCAACTTTTTAATAACCATGTAGAACTCCACTTGTCAACCATCTCCGTCCACCGTTTCACCCCCCAACCGGGCCCGCTCGTCAAAACAGAAAATTTGGTAATACTCGAGTATACCCAGGTAAGTAGTCGGCGAGCGCACTCCAACCGACGGAAATTTGTAAAGTCTCATGATTTACCAATCCCTTGGCCAAGCCCTTGCCGGCCCGAGGTGAAAGGTTTACCAATGAGGTTTTGGGCGTCCCCAACAGGTTTAAATAGTAAGTAAGATGATGAGACAACGCTCAATCATCAAACAAGTACAAATACAGTTCAAGCAAGTCATTTCAAATACTACAATTACAAGCAAGCAAGTCAGGTCAAGTAAGAGAGGTCGGACGAGATAAAGTACACGTCCGCCTCGACAAGTTTAATAATACGATCAATTTAAACATGTAACAGGTCAAGCAAGTCAACAAATCATGCACTTGACACTCACCAATAACCGAGAGCAAGCGAGAAAATTCAGGAGATCAAACAAGCTTCTCGGTGTCCACGTGATCACCTGAGAGAATAAAATCAAAATTACCTAAATATACATTCAAAGTCAATTTTTCAAATAAATAAGCTTTTCGATGCCAATTTAAAAGGAATCTCATGAAATTGGAAAATCCATTTTCCCAAAATTGGAATGGTGTACAAACACTCAAAAGATTACGCCTGAAAACCAGGAAATGTTTCCAAGGCATTTTTAAGCTTTCGTCGCTTTCTGAGAAGAATTTTCAGTTTTGTGCAGTATTTTTGAAAAATCACAACTTGAGTTATATAAGTCCAAATTTCACAAGCTTGATACCGTTGGAAACCTCTTTTAAAGTTCTAAAACTTTGTAGAAGACACCCAGTTAAAATTCTGGGCAGAAATTGCTCAGATTTTCGAGAAAGAAACTGCTACAGTACCAAAATAGGGCACGTCAGGTTGGTCGACCAGCCCACTTTGAAAATTCACTAAAAATTATAGAAAATTAATTGGCTGCTCAAATTTATACAGTTTAAATTACTATATAAGAAGTTTCAACAGCCACCAACGGCACTCAATTCCAACTCTCGAGCAAGAAATTATAACAGTTCAAACAGGGTGGTTTCAAAATTCTGAAATTTCTATTTTCCAGATTTGCAGGACAGACTTCTAGGCCTTGTTTGAGTGACGGTTTCTTGTCCAAAAATTACCAAATTTGGTACACCAATTCTAAAATATATATTCTAGGTTCATACCAAAATTCAACCATAAATTCAAACAAATGAATGTCAAACCGAAATGAATTCAAACAGTGCTCAAAACTGGGAAAAGTTTTCCAGATTAAAGAGGCAGATTTGAAATATCATTTGAGCAATGAAACGGTACTGAAAAAACACCAAATTTTTCAGGCATGCACCTCAGTATATGAACTAAATTTGTACCAAAATTTAGTCAAAAAATCGCATGGGAATGCAGTGTTCAATGAGACTAAAACAGGGCAGCAGATAACAGTGAAAATTTTTCCAGATTTGGCTTCTTCTTTCATGCGATTTTACTACTCCAAATGGAATAATTTTTGCAACTAAATTTACACACATATAGACCAACATTTAAGCTCTCAAAATGGCCAAGAAACTCATGAAAATTAGCAGCTAAAACCGGGCATAAAATTACTAAAGTGAAACTGGCAGCATAACCTTCCTTTTCTTTTCTTCCTAGCCTTCCAACTTCCATGAATTCAACACAACTCACCCCATCACACACACCCACATCATAGCAGCCAAAAACAAGAAAGGTGGGAGTTCATAGAGCCCACCATCATCATCCAATTCATCAAGAACAACAATATTAAACTATCAAAGCTTAAAGCTACGAAAAGGCATCAAGAGAGCTTGGTTGAATTGGAGAAAACTACCTCTTCCTTTCAAGATCAAGAAACCCTAGATTAAGTGTGTCCAAGAGCCACCAAAACCACCAAAGTCTCCCTCCAAGAACTCGGGTTTGCTTCACTAGTCGAGGGTCTTCAAGGTGCAAGAAAAGGAAAGGAAGATGGAGCAAGTTTCCTTGGTTGATTTGATGAAATTTGGAGTAGATTTTGAAGATGAAAATGAAGGGGAATTTGGGAGAAGGGGTGCGGCTGAAATGAGGGAGAAGAGAGAGATATTTTGTGTGATTGGTAAGGTGGAAAATTCAAAGGAAGAAGAAATATAAGACTTTACTTTATGGAGTCAAAAATCAACTTTAAAATTTGTGACCCAAAATGCTCCAATTGGAGTTTAATCCTAATCACTCACTTCTAATCCCTCAATTAGCTTTTCTTAATCTACTAATGATCATTCTTATTCTCTGAACGTACGTCATTCTCAGTCCGAATATTTGTCTCGAAAAACGTGCCCATTTTCATTTTTCACAATTAAGTGACAGAAAATCAAATTAATAGTTAAACATGGTTTTTAAAATAAAACGAAGTACTGTATGATGTAATTGTAATTAAAATGATTTAAAATAATTAAACAAATATTCAGAGAAATTAAATAATTAATTAAATAAATAGGTCAAATAAAAATAAAATTTTCGGGTCCTCACACAGCCCCTACCCCAGTACTCCTCCATTGGGCGGGTGCCCATGTTGCCATCCCCATTGCACTCTAGTCATGCATTGCTTCTTTAATTTCCCAACTAAGGAAACAAGCTATTTTTGGAAGTGGAATCCATAAAAATTGAGAATTATAGTTATAGTTGTCAAAAGAGATGACCCGAACAAGATTGGTTCAATTGGGTGTTAGGTATGAATGAATTTATCCAATAGTATCCATCAATTAAATAGCCTCAAATGGGTTGGGTGTTACAAGAGTGTAATTTACCTAATTACCCATCTATTAACTCATCTAACCTTTTTAGTTTAGATTATCTCATCACTTTTTGCTGATAAAAACAATGGCACGGAAGACCTTTAACTTTTTTTCTTTTTTGGTAAAGAAAGATATTTTATTATTAACTTTGCTAGAAATCATCCAACAATAGTTGATTGACAAAAGGGGGTGGGAAATTCCAAAGAGAATCTACAAAGACATGAGATTTGGAATGAAGAGCCATTTCATGAGCTACTTTGTTTGCTCCTCTTGGAATTCAATTTACATTGACAAAAGTATGGTTTGCTAAAGTTAGTCTAATGTCATCAATTACTGACCCGATTGCAGAAAGAACATCCTCAGAGAATCTTATAAGTTGAATGATTTCTAAAGCATCACCCTCGAGAGTAAAAGTTGGAATGAACAGATTTTTTTTGCCGACATTACCTTGTAGTTATTTACACAATTCTGCTATAAAACTTCCACTGTGATCTCCGATGATGATACCTATATCATAAACTTTCTTCACCTTAGAGATATTGTCAAAATTAACCTTGAAATGATTTGTCATTGGTGGAGACCAGTGGACAGCTCTAGGTTGTGAAAACCTACTTGAAGGAATGGCATTAGCCTCTTTGAAAGCCACAAGTTGATTGGATGCAAAAGAAACTAAAGATAATGGATCTTCCCTCTTTCCATCAAATAAGAAGGAGCTTTTATTATGCCAGATCTCATAACATAGGATGGCAAAAAACTCACAATCATCAGTGGAGAGAATTCTTATAATTTTCTTACTCCAGAGACACACATCAAGATTAAAACATTTTTGAATTTTTCTCTAAAGGAATGCTAGTGCCCAGACCTGAATTGATGAAGGACATAGGAATAAGGAATAATGAAGATCTCCAGAAAATTCATTACACATGTGACATTCAAGATCAACAGATAAGCCTCTACGTTTAAGGTTGTCACATGAAGGCAAGGAGTAGTGACAAATGCACCATAGTAAATGCTTACACTTGTTTGGTGTGTTGAGAGCCCAGAGTTTCTTCCATACATTATCTCTTCCTCTTCTAGAATTTCCATAATCAATTGTGTTAGCCTGCATGATATTTGATTCCATAGTGGCATAATAGGCACTTCTAACTGAAAATTTCCCGCTTTTCATATAGTGCCAAATCCACCTATCCTTGGCTTGAATTCTACCAAATGGAATAGCCTTGATAAGTTCTGCTTCTTTTGGCCAAAATATGTTATCAATTAGAGAAGATTTCTAGGAATTTGTATCATGATCTATAAGCTAACTAACACAAGCATTTAAAGGAAGATGAGTTGGTGGTGAATGAACAATAAAATGATGGGGTCTTGGGAGCCATCTATCTGCCCATATACAAATGGAGTCACCGGAGCCAACCTCAAATCTACAACCAACATTGAGAACTTTACGACCTTCCAGAATACCTCGCCAAGTGAAAACGGTTGTTACCCGAACTTTGCATGTAGGAAGTCAAAATCATTGAAATATTTTGCTTTAAGGATCTTAGAGTGAAGGGTGTTAGGATTACATAAAATATGCCATGCTTGTTTAGCAAGTATAGCATAATTAAATACTTTAAGATTCGTAAAACCCAGCCTTCTTTACTTCTCAGAGACACAAAGGGAATTCTAGTTTTTCCAATGGATTTTTTGTTGATTATCACTATTATTCCACTAGTATTTAGTAGCCATACATTGAATGTCATTTAGAACATTATCTAGTAGCAAGAAGCATGACATTGAGTATGTCATTATAACTTGTATAACAGGCTTGATAAGAATTTTTTTACCAACTATAGAGAGTCTTTTCTTTCCGTCCTTGTGATCGCTGCCATACCCAATCCTTAAGAGTAGCAAAAACCTCAGTTTTTAACCTACTAATAACTAACGGGAGACTAAGATGTTTGTTATGAGAGCAAATAACTGGCATGTGAAGCAAATCTAAGATTTCCTTTTGTTGAAGCCATGGAATATTTGGGCTTAAACACTA
This sequence comes from Gardenia jasminoides, assembly GCA_013103745.1. Classification (NCBI taxonomy): domain Eukaryota; kingdom Viridiplantae; phylum Streptophyta; class Magnoliopsida; order Gentianales; family Rubiaceae; genus Gardenia; species Gardenia jasminoides. The sequence continues at coordinate 35,883,500 of CM023095.1, forward strand.
TGGCAGATTTGTCTATATTTACCTATTGACCAGAATCTCTCTCATACGTCTGGATAACCTCCAAAAAATTTGTTGCCTCATCAATAGTAACCTTGCCAAATAGGAGTGTGTCATCAGCGAACAAAAGGTGGTTAATCTGAGGGGATGAGTGGTTCACTACAAAGCCTTTTAATCAGCCATACCTATACCTGAAGCAGACATGAAAGCACTTCCCTGCATATTAGGAATAAATATGGAGACAAAGGATCACCTTGTCTTAAACCTCTGTGCAGGATGAGATGTCTAAATTGAGTGCCATTGGAGATAAAAAAGAATGACACAGATGAGACACATTTATGGATTAATGAAACAAAATTATCATGGAAACCAAATTTTCTTATAACAACAGTAAGAAAATGCCACTCAACTCGATCACAAGATTTACTCATATCTAGTTTGATGGACATAAGGCCCTCCTTACCACAAGTCTTAGTCTTCAGGTAATGGTGAAGCTCATATGAAATAAGGATATTATCTATAATTAACTGGCTTGAAATAAAGGTTGCTTGATAATCAAAAATTATATTAGGAAGCATTAATCTAAGCCTGTTGGCTATGACTTTGATGCTAACTTATAAATAATATTGCAAAGACTAATGGGTCGGAATTGTGTGATTTGATCTGGGTTCTTACATTTTGGAATCAAAACTATACAAGTAAAATTCAAATTGTTTGGCATGACATGATTATTTAAAAAGACAGAATGTAGGATGTAATATCATTGCCTATAACATGCCAAAATTTCCGAACAAAGAGGACTAAAATTATCAAAACCTGAAGATTTATATAGATGCATTTGAGAAAGAGCTTTTGTCACCTCTTTTTCTAAGTAATTCTCAAGAAGCTGTTCATTCATCTTGGTGGTTACTTTGACTCTGTTATGATCCAGAACAAGTGAGATATCTGTATCATCAGGATTTGAATTTGCAAACAACTTACCATAGTAATCAACAACTATATTCTCCTATTCCTTCTCATTTATGCACCATTGACATTTGAATTGCACAACCCTTTACTGTATTTGTTTCACATCAATTATTTGTGTGAGCATGGAAAAAAGTAGTGTTCTGATCACCTAACTATACCAGTGGGTTTTAACTCTTTGTTTTCACATTAAATCTTGTCTATACATAAAAGCTTCAAGGTCACTCCTTGGTTTTGCAAGTTCTGCTTTTGTAGAATCATTAATAATACCCTACTGGAGGATGTCAATTTGTTGTTTAAGATGCTTCATGTCCCTTTTGAGGTTGCCAAAGCTAGTTTTGCTCCAATTCATTAACCCCAACCTGCAATTTTCAAGATTTTTGTTTATATCTGTGAGGCCCCGATTTTTCCCCGAGTTTTCTCACTCTTTTTTTTTGGAAAATATTATATAATGTTAATTATAGTTATTTTTGTTTTCCAAGGTGTTTATATGGTTTGTTTTACTTTTAAAAATGTTTGTTTTTAATTACTTTGTTTTACAAGTTTTCCTAATTTGAAATTTAAACCCTAATTTGCTTCGAAAATCCTAAATTTGGATAAAACCCTAATTTGTATATATGAAAACCCTAGTTTGGATTCGTAAAACCCTAGTTTTGAAAATAAATTTAAGTTTTATGTCCAATTACAAGTTTGTTATTTCTTTGATTTTACGTGTGTTAAAGCATGTGCAAGAAGAGAGATTAGGGTGCCTAGGTGATTAGTAGCCTAAGTAAGTGTGATTAAGCTTTGATAGGCTAGGTTAAATTGAGCACCTATGGACTAGTTTGATAGGAAAGAAAATTACTTGGGCAAGAGTTGGAATTAACCTAAGATAGTAGGTTTAATTGAGCATGACATTTTTGACTTGGACTTGGACCACATTTTGACTAACTAAACAAATATCTAAGAGACTTAATCTCTTAGCAAGAGAAGGACAAGAAAGTCGGCCAAGCAAGGAGAAAAGAGGGAAGAAAAGAGAAGGAAAAAAAGAGAGAAAAAGAGAGAAAAGCTTGGGAAATTTTGCCAATTCAATCATCCAACCTTTCTTTGGAAGTTGGAAGCACTTGATTGTGAAGCTTAACCTTGGATTCAAGAGGTATTTTACACTTTGCAAGTTGAATTTTTGGTGCAATTGCTGTGCAATTGCTGAAATTTATTTAAGTTGATTAAGTTGATGAAGATGATGGATTTTATTCATGTTATGGCTTCTTGACGATCAAAGCTAGTTGAGAAGATGATTCCATGGTTTAGTTTTCTTGTTTTGCTTGTCTTGAATCTTGGCCAAGAGCTAGGGTTAGGGTTTTTAGTTGAAGATTTCATGATGGTTGATGTTTGTGGTTGTTGGTAGGATGAAATTAATGCTTGGTCTTAACTTAATTCGTGAAATTATGGTGCAAACTTGGATGATTTCATGCCTTCAATTTTCGGCCAGCAAGCATCCTTTAGTGCTTTTGGTTTAGTGTTGCATTGTTGCTTCCATTAGTGCTTAGATTGGTGTTTAATGAAGGCATTGAGTATTGTTTAACTTGTAGTTGGTGATTTGATTGCTAGATTGGGAATGAAGTGGTTGAATCCTAATAAGGTGATGATGATCTTGGACTTGAATGAAATGGATATTATAAGTGAAATGGTTGCTATTGTATGTGGTCATTTATTTGGATGATTGATAATTCTTTGCTAGTGCAATAATGCACAACGGATGGATAATGCTCGAGTTTGAACGTATTTGGTGCACTTGGAGTGTAAATATGTATCGTGTGTGTGTTAGGGGTAGTGTCGGATATGTAGAATCTGCAATTGCATGTTTGTTGTCGCATTTGAGTCGTTGGGTTTGCATGTGTGTGATTTGATTAGATGCAATGTGTTTTGGGCGTAAAACTGAAAACAGAAATGATCGAGCAGTAACTTTAGTTTCGTTTTTCGTGTTGATCCTTTGTGATTTAGCCTTTGGCCAAAACACGAAATTTATAGCCCTTCATTCTAGCTTTGCAACGCCGCTGGAATTTCCTGATTTGGATCTGTGAGCGCTGAGTTATGACCGTTTGAATTTAGCCTGTTGGAATTTCTGACGGGAAAATTTCTGAAACTGTTTCGGCATTTTTCACCTAGAAAGAGAAAATCTGGGCAGAATTTGTCTTCACATAAGTTGTAGCTTGTTCTCTCAGCTTCGAAACGGCACCTCGTGCACTCTAATCTGATACTTGTAGCTTGAGTTATGAGTAAAGGCACGTGTCAAACTGTCTTTACACCTTTAGTGTGTTTTCCGCTTTCGTTGCCCGCTCTCGTCCGCTTTAGTCAAGCCATGCATGTACCTTATTTGCTGTTTTAAGTGTTTCTAAGTGGTTTTACGCCTTTGGCGTCTGATTGTTTGAGTAATCTTCCGACTCAACTTTTCACGAAGTGGGGTCGAGAGACCGGGAACTTTGTTAACCCTGCTTGCTTTTTGGTGAGTAATTAGGACTTTATCTGTGAATATAAATGAAATGTGTTAAGTGGACGTTTGGACGAGGTGTACTTTATCGCCTCGACCAAAGCTCCATATATGATTCTTGAATACGTGTTGTGTGATATATGAATACATATGAGTGATATATGAACCGTACATGTGATATTTTTGGTGATGAGTGACCATGTGAATGGTCCGATCCCAAGGTGCCTTTGGGGTCTCAATGTAAATGTTGCTCTTTGACCACTTGGATGGTTTGATCTCAAGGGATGCCTTTGGGATCTCAATGTTAGTGTGGATTTCTGACCACTTAGATGGTTTGATCTCAAAGGTTACTTTGGGGTCTCAATGGTAAATGCTATTCTCTGACCACTTGGATGGTCTGATCTCAAGGGGTTGCCTTGGGGTCTCAATGGTAAATGTTATTTTCCAAATAGATGATCTCAAGGTTGCCTTGGGGTCTCAATGGTAAATGTTATTTTTGACCAAATAGATGGTCCATCTCAATGCTTTTGGGATCTCAATGATATTATTGCTCAAGCTGCTATGTAGCGAGTGGGTTGATGATTGGGTATAAGTGGGTCTGGATTGCCATCGGTTGTGAGTGTCAACGGAAGATCAGCTGGAAATGGAAATGCTTTGAAGCCACTCATTATCCTTATTTGTGGTGTTACTTTTGCTATTGATTTGAAAATTTGTGGCAATGTGATTTACATGTACCCCCTCCTGATTATTCACTAAGCATATAGTTTACCCCTTTTCAATTTGTTTTCCTTGAGCGAGAATTGACGTGGGAGGCATGGTGTAGCCTTTAGCTTTAGTACTTGCTTTGGGTTGGAGTTTTTATATTGTATTTTGGATACGGTGTGAGAAACCTTGTTGGGAGCTGTACTCTAACTCTTGTGGTCTTGTAGTGGATATTATGTATATATATAATGTACCTATCGTCCTTTGGTGAGAATTTGAAATGCGTTTATCATTTTTGCTATCGAAGTCCCGGGAAAGGCGCGATCCGCTAAGCCCTTTAGTGCATATCTGGTACAATGGTCGTCACAATATCTTCATTAATAGATGACCATTTCTAACAACTACCACACATTCTTCTGATTGTATCCATATTGCTTCAAAATGGAATCTACACTTCTTCCTGCATATGCCAAGACCTTCGTCTCTCCTCCTAGCTGATACTAGAATAGGTTTGTGATTCGATAAATATGAGAAAATATGTGAAATATTTGACTGAAAAAGACGTCCTTCTACTGCTAATTTGCATAGGCTCTATCTAGTCGCCACTGCGCTGTATTTGATGCGTCAACTTTCCTAAACCAAATGTATTTATACCCATCAAAACCAAGATCATGGAGGTTACAATGATCAAGCGTATCTCTAAAGCAGTTAGTTGCCACTAAGGGTGAGCATGTGGTCATATGAGCTTGTGTTATAACAATACCTCATTAAAATATCCCAAACAAAGCCAAGGAACGTCTAATGAAGGATTCAACAATTTAAAATGCTTCCAGGCTTCCTGCTTACTTGAAGTATTTGGTTCTCCATAATACCTTGTAATCCTCCATGGTGCCTCCCATGGTTGTGGTGTTACAAGAGCATCAATCAGATGCTGAGATTACTTCAAGATAGAGATATCAAGATCTTTCCCCCAAAGTAAAGCCAATCCTCCAGATCAACTAGCTGAGTCAACAAAAATTCCAAAAAGATTAAGATCATGCTGTATTCTTTAATGACCTTACTTCTCAAAGAGAAAATGATTTTAGGATTCTTAGTCTAGACATAGTCAAAGAGTTCACGAACTGTTCAAGGGTTCCCAAGCCCTCGACAATTCCAAGCAAAGATATTCATGGTGCTTAGTAGAACTAGAATAAAGATCTAGTCTTCGCCGTTATAGTTTTTGTGATAACATACTCCGTAATATCTGATTCTATGGATATGCTATCCCTTTAAGAACTTTTTGAGTGTTTTGTTGATTCATTAATAAGGTTGAATTTTCTGTACCCTGACATGGGATCCTCATCTGTAGCAATAGAACTCATCTAAGACTTGTTTGATTTACGCTTACCAGTAATTGATTTTTGAGGAGGGTATGAAGGGAGAGGAGAGTTATTTTTCTTTCTCTTCGAAACAAGAAAGTGAGAGTCTAATTGGTTTTGCTATTTAGTTTGATGCTATTGGACAATGTCAGTGTTGGAGATAAGTTGAAATTGAGGTTGTTGTGACACATTAGCTTGAGGAGTTTTTGACTTTATAAGTGGTGATGATATAATCGCTAAAGTAGGTTGGGATTAAATCAATTGCTATGAAGAGAAGTTTAGGTGGATTGATTCATATGGCTATTTAGGCAAGTTTGCTTGGGTAATGATATTTAGTTTTGAGGTGGTATTTGGTTGGACTTGTAAATTATTATAGTTAATAGGTAGCGAGATTACTTGGGTTTGAGATTGAGAATGGGTTTTAGGTGTAATTGGTATCAGTAAGCATGCTGTCAGGAGTCAAAATTGCTTGTGAGTTCCTCTCAAAAATTCCGTCCTTGCTGCGAGGGCCATTTAAATTCTCGATAGCCTTATCTGCCTGATGTTGAGGGTGATCATTATCTAAATTTGAACTAATAATTTTCACATCGGTGGGAGTCAAATCCAATTTCTCGTAATTCAAAATTTTATTCCGCCTCCTTTCTTTATCGACATTGCCACCATTCTTCCAATGATATAACATGACTGCTTGGACTTGCTAGGAGTTGAACTCTTATCTAGTTTCCAAAGTTTAGTTCCTTTCTTGATGAAGAAGGCTTGCAAAAATGAATTTAGCAATCCCGCTTCCCATGCCCAAAGCATCCACAATGATAGCAGAAGGTTGGGAATCTTTCATATTGATAAAAAAAAAAAAAAAACAGACACATCTGTATTGCTCTGCATAATTACCATAAGCCTCTTTAGTAGATTCCGTATATCAAGAGAAACCTGAATGTGCATAAATTTTTCCCTAGAAAATACCATCCTTATCTGCATCCATATCAATAAACATTCCTATCCTGTTGCCAATTATTTTTGCCCATGTCAATCGTCATTAGATCCAATGGGAGATTGAAAACTCCTACCCAAAAGTTTGAACAATAAAGTGGGACTTTCCCTAGTGGAACACTACCTTTATATTCACTAAAACAAGAAGTTTACCATCAAAGGACAGTAACCCTCTATTTCTATCAGCTTGATGCGAAAATTTGAAGTGAGCGAGATTATCCCCAACTCCTGTGCATGATAAACCATGTGGAGGATTCCAAATTCCTTTCATGGTAGCCATCATGGCCTCAAGATTGATTGGTTTAACAATGATGACTATTCCTAGGAGACAGAGGGAGCCCTTATATTGGACGGCCACATTAGTGTTGTTTGGTATAATGACTTTGCTGGACTTGCCTTCTCTGAGAGACAGATTAGCATACAAATTTTCTGGTTCATCTGCCATAGATGGAAACACTTGATCCGGAACTATAGAGTCAAAATAGCCACAAAGGTGATTGAATAGTGATGAGAATTACCTTGCAAAAGAGAAAAAAAATTAATAAGAGTGAATAAACACTAAGAAAAGTGTATCAACTGAAAAAAATGGTAAGACAAAAGAAACAAAAAAATAGAAAAACGAAGGACAAAAGAAATCCACTAATGAAACTGGAGTAGAAACACAAATGAAAATGATGAATAATTAGTATGGAGATTGGTAGATTAAGGCATGGAGAAGACAAAACTTCCACTAAAATTTGTTAGGAGAAGAGCCAGTGCAAACCCTAGGAAAGACTAAAACTTGCATAAGCAAGGGAGAAACCATAGAGAGAATCTCATGGGACACGTATCACAAAAGATTTGTAATTGAACTGGGGTCTTTTTTAAAAAACCTTAACTAATTAAAGGAAATGCACAGAAGACATTTTGAATATTAGCAGTGCCATCAAAAAATGTTAATAGGTGTAATTGGGTTTTGAGGTGTTACCTACATAAATCCTTTTTCTTAATGAGTCTAATTGGGTTACCCAATCAGATTCAACTTGAAAATAATAGGTTATCCAAACCCATTTATTCATAGATATGATTTGGATGATTCAAGACATATGGCTCGATAATGATAGCCATGCTTGTAGGTATAATAAAACTTGAGGAAGATTCTAAAGTGTCTTGCATTTGATCAAATTAAATTCATCATTAGATGACGAAATAAATGTTTCTTGACTTTTATATCATAACAGTTTCAAAACTTTAAAGTCCACACAACTATCATCATTAAGAGATACATATTAACGATAGGGTATCTTAAAGTATCATAAAATTTTCCAAAGCTTGATTGTATAATTGATGGAATATTCAATAGGATTAAATACATTGTTAAAGGTTAATTGTAGGAATTCAATAAAGGACATAAGTAATTTTGTTGGACTAGACTATACAAATGCAATATTGATGGGATTATACAATTTGATTATTAAGTTTGCTACATGGGGCTTAAATTTGTGCAATTTTCACAAAAAAATAAATAAAAGATGACAAAAAGGGGAACTTAAGAGACATAAGGCATTCTAGAGGTTATATATTAGAAGATGATAGCTACTAAAAGGTCATGGAATTTGCCATGATGGTGTTTTGCATAAATACCAAAAATAAAAAAAATTGAAAAAACCCAATTTTATGGAAAATAAGAGAAGTTAATCTAGAACATTTGTTGACAGAAAAACTCCCATAAAATTAAAGCTTCGTTTGGGTTGTCTGTTTTTGGCATGTTTTTGAAAATTTTGTATTTCATCATATTCTAAATGTTACATTAAGTAATACACCAACTAAAAACAACTCTAAAAACACAAACAAATATTTGAAAACAACTCACACATAAACAAACAAATAAAAAAATTCTCTTCTTCTTCCATCCTTCCCCCACCACCACCCCCACCATCACCTACCGCCACCTTTACCTCCTCCTTCCTCCCTTTCTTTCTCTCTCTTTCCCGCCCTCTTCCCTCCCTCTCTCCTTCCCTCTTCTCCCTCTTCCCTCTCTCTCTCCCTCTCTTTCTCTCCCCCTTCTCCCTTCCTCTCCTCTCCCCGCAACCCCTCTTGCCCTCCGCTCGGATGCAACCAACAACCAAATTTGGTGTGATGCCAGGAGGGAGGAGGTTAATGAAAGAAGGGAGGAAGGAGGGAGGAGAGGAAAAGGAAGGAGGAGAGAAAGGAAGGGAGAATTTATTTTAAAATACTCTAAATAAATTTTTAATTTTAAAAATACCCCCAAAATATAACTCCAAAAACACTCTCAAAAACACCCCGATATCTACAGTAATTGTATTTCATATCCCAAATGCTACAATAGTGTTTTTGAAAAACACCGCCAAAAACAACTAATCCAAATGGATTTGTTTTCTCATTTTGTGCCTTTTAGATACAAGATAAATTACCCAAAAAAAAAGAAATAGAAAACGAGCATCTGTTCACTTGAAAATCTCTAAAATTACCATACAATCACCTGAATTTGTACAAATTATGGGAAAAAATTTTACACTTGGATAAGAACATATATAAAGAAAAATTGCTAAGAAAAAAACTTGAACTCAACTTAGATTAAAAAAAATAGTGTGCTTTTCGAACTCAAGCAGGTTAAAAAACTTGACCTCGAGCTCTTCGAACTCTTGAAAGTTGAACTCGAACTCGAGTTTGATTTTATTTTGCCTTACTCAAACTCGATCAAATAAAGCCCAATTGAGTTCACTTCGAGTTCAATTGAATTAATCGAGTCCAATTGAATTTAAGTAATATAAATTTATATTTTATACAATTTTAAATAAGGGACAAGATAGATATTTTACACTAATAAATCAAAAAATATAGACATGTAAAGCTCAATTAAACTCAACAAACTTTTGAACTTCACGTACTAAACTTGACATCAAGCTAGTCAAGTTGTTCGTGTTACTTGAGCTTGACCTCAATCAATGCGAGTTTGAGGTTGAACTTTAACTAAACAAGCTCACAAGCTACTCTTTTAGGTTTAACTCATTTGTACCTAATGTTGGCTCAAATTCTAACTCTAATTATAGTTGTATTATCAATTATTTTATTGTATCCAACATCAATAGTTAGAATTTGATACTGTGCAATATATGTTGACTCAATTAATAAAAACAAATTATCATGTTTGAATGCTATTACTAATATGAGAACTGTGTAACTTAAAGTAAATAAAATTAGTAGTGTACTACAGCTGAATCCTTATAAATATAAGTTGTGTGGGATTTGAATTTTCAATCTACAACTCAAAAGGGGAATTTTTTTAGAGAGAGATAGAGGGGACTACTGAGGAAAAGTAAATCGAAGACGTTGGTTCCAAACCACCAAGGCGCAGAGATCTTCCAGCCCATCTCCTCCATGGAGATAGGGATGGAAAATGCGGATCCGAACTTAGCAAGCAAGGAAAAGGAGGAGGGAGACATCAATAGAAGGATGAAAAAGAAATTCAAACGGAGATCGAATGGTGATGTTGTTCTGCTACCGAGTACAAATGTTGAAACTGGCGACGCTCCAATATTAGATCAGGAGATTCAAAAGAGTCAATGGGGTAAGCACTCGTTCTGCGATGCATTGAAGGGACTGAATATCTCGGATGAGTTCTATGAAGGCTCGGATGACGATATGAAGGAGGTCGTAGCAGAGCTATCAGAAGATGCGGATCTGGAGAAAATCATGGAAATTTCTAACTCTAAATTCCCCAGGATGATCGTGCCAAGAGAGGAAATCAAGGAGAATTGGAAGCCATGGAAGAAAAGCCTGATCCTGAAAGTGTTAGGGAAAACAATTGGATATCATACGCTCGAGCAGAAATTGAGGGAACTATGGAGATTGAAGGAAGAGTTTGAACTGACGGAAAATATGCCAGTGTGTGTGTGGAAATAGATCTACAGAAACCCCTAACGCCATATATCTGGATAAATCAAGACCTGCAGCCTGTTGAGTATGAGGGCCTGCATCTAATATGCTTTGCCTGTGGGAAATATGGCCATGATGCTGGGAAATGTACTCAAAACTCTGGAGCTGAGGAAATTGGGAACACAAAGGGGGATGGTAGCACAAACCAGGTGGTCAAATGAGACTTAGCTGCGGAGGAAAACCCATATGGGCCTTGGATGATGGCAAACCAAAGGAAGAGTATGAGAAGCTTTCGGAATCCTAAAGAAGCCCAGTTCCAGAAACCAGAGAATAGGCCTGTTAACCCCATGACCCAACGTGGTTATGGAGAACTCCCGCTGGAGCAAGATGAGCAACAGGAGAGGGGCCATTGGAAGGAGGCTAAGCAGAGCTATAGAGGAGCAAGAAATGGTGGATCTAAGGGACAACAGTATGTTGGAGAAATGGGAAGGGACCATTGGCTGACTTGTTTGGTGGAGAAACATCGGATCGAGATTCTCTTCGGTGGGTGAAACTCAAACAAATTGGATAAAAAGAGATACACGGGAAGCACTAAAGAAGAAACTGGAAGAAATTCACGGACTTTGTGACGACCCCACTTTCCCCTAAGGCGGACCAAAGGGGTCAGCGGACCGCCTGCCTAGCTCTCGCCAGGACTCACACACTCACTTGATCAATAATACTTAACAACTAAAACCACGAATACAATACCGAAGAGTACAATGTCTTAAAGATACATAACATCCCAAATACAATTCGATAAATACATGATTCCATTATACAAAAGTCCACAAGGGCAATATCCATAATTCTCCAAAATACATAACAAAACATATGAAAGCCCAAACTCAAGAGTTGGCACCACCACTTGGTTGCTCATTTCTGCTAAGGAAAACAAATGGAAAGGATGAGCTAAAAGCCGTGAGTTCCCAAAACATTCAAACCACTTAACACATAACAATATCACTTTGCAAGAATACTTGAAATATAAACAGATAGAAAAGCAATTAACAATACAATGTAGGATACGGGGCCCTCAGGGGCCAAATTCCTGAAACTTGTCCACGATCCACGATCCGGTAGTTGACACTCCGTCAAGCTGTCACTATTACCATGTAGAACTTCACTTTCTCCTTACTCCTCCAAACCCCAGACCCTTGTAAACACTTTTCACTTCACTTTAAAACATTTCACTTTAAAACACTTCACTTGAAAACACTTCACTTTATTGAGTACTTCCATTAGGGACAAGTCCATGCCAAGTCAGTACTTTTCATTTCACTTCTTGGGTTGTTGCTCTTATGGGCTGGTTCAAAACCAAGTTCGAGCATAAATCAGTCGAGTCACTGTGCTTTGTGACATTTTCAATGACCCTATGGCTCGCCCCTTTCACCTCGGCCTAGGCCTAGCCCTTCAGTGAAGGGTTACTATAGGTCTCAGGGATTTCCTGACCTTCCAAACACATACAATCACTATAATACACTTTACAATCAAGCACTTCAAGTCACTTTCACAATCACATTTACTCAAATGGAGTAGGTGCGATAAAGTACACCATCCCCATTCGAGGGTTCAAAAGTCAATTTTCACACAATAATCACTTCAATACATTCATTTACAACATTTGCACGTAAACACGTAACAAGCATGGAAACTCACCAAAGTAGGGTTCGGCTTCCACGTAAGGTTCAAAGTCACGGTCTTGCACACTCCCTAAAATAATTGAAAACAAGCAATAAGGTTCACTTCAATCTTTTCCATCCACTAATACAGTTCAATCTCATTTTTAGTTTCAAATGATAATCTTTTCCAAAGCTTACTCGAGGAAAAGTATTCATTTCATCTAGCTCAATTTCCAAATAAATTCCCTTAGAAAAATCACTTTACCATTTTAAAAGAAAACATCTCGTCGACATACTCATTGGCACTACAAGCACGTTCACCTTCAATCAAAACTTCCATTTTAACCCAAAACATTTTACACCAAGTCATTGTATCCAGAAATCCCTAGATTTTAGTCAAAATATAATAAAACCTTCAAATTCAGTCAAATAGCACTTTTCACTCAGGTTTCATGAAAACTACACTTTTTACCCTTTTAAAATTTCACATACTCATTCACCCACATATACACTTACAATTTGAACAATATATACATTTTTCTCAAAAAGCGAACCCCTTGAGAATATTCACAACATTCCAAAAATCAAACATTGAAATCACCAAGCATGGGTTTTGGCCATAGCATATATTTTTCCTCAATTTCTCAATCAACTGAAAATCCTAATTTCTAACCATATCAAAACAAATTCACAAATAACAATCAATTCCCAATCAGGTCCTCAAGTCCGCTACCTAGAATCCACCTCAAGTCCGCTACCTAGGTTGGGAATCCAAGAGCCCAACTTCATCTTTTCAGATAATTTCATTTTTATCAATATTAACTACAGATCTACACTAATCAGTACTAATAAAGCTAGATCTACAAGATTCGGGGTTTATACCTCCGGATCTGTCAAGATCCAACGATATCCGGCAAAACCCAACAAGATCTCTCAAGCTTTTTCTCCAAGAAAGTCACTCCCCAAGCTTGGTAACTTCCAAAATCCTCAAGCCCACTCAAGATCTTCAAGATTCGTCGAAGATATCAACCTCCAAGTGCAAGATCAAGCCCAAGATGTTCACCCAAGCTTTTCTTCTTTCCTTTTCCTTTCAAAATTTTGGATCTCCCTCTCTCTCTCCTTCCTTGTTGAGTGAGAAGATGAAGATCAAGCCACAAAATCATCATCAACTCTTCACAACTCAAGTTATTTGTAGGAAGAAAAGAAAAATGAAGATCAACCCACTTACCTCTTGTTTTCTTCCAAGAACTTCAGCCCACACCTCCTTCTCTCTCTCCTCTTCCTCGGCTGCTAGGATGGTGAAGATGGTGGTGGGTGTTGGTGGTTGAAGTTTCAAGAAGAAAGGATGAAGATTGGAAGAAAAAGTTGAAGACAAACTCTCTCTTTCTCTCCTTTCTCTCTCTCGGCAGCAGCTCTCTCTCTCTCACTGGTTTGGGCAGCTGAAAAATGAAGCTTGGTGTTGCAAGAAGTCAAGGTTTTAAAGCCTCAAAAAGTGCTTTTCCCTAATTTAAGGGAAAAAGTGCTTTTTTGTTACTTTGCGTGACAATCTAACTTATACTGGTTTCTTTCATCCCGACACTGTCTCATCTTAATAATATTTCCAAAATATCACTACATATGCTCGATTTCAAGTCAAGTCACTATTCAGACAATTTTAACGCTAAAATTAGCCAAAACCACACAGAACAAACAATTAGGTATAAAATTCTCTAAATTGAGAAATAATCACTTTAAACATATTTTCACAAATATTTCAATAAATAAACTCAATATAAATATTATTAGGCATTTTAGAATTAAATTCGAATTTTTGAGGCCCTCACAGACTTAGTGTTGATATGGTATTCAGAAGCCCAAGACAGGAAGTGGAGGCAAGCAAACAGAAGAAAAAGGGGGACAGCAGAAGCGGGAACAGGAACCATCCTCTAATCATTAAAGAAGGGAAGAAGTAGAGAGAGGCTGGCAACAAGGGAAAAAGTAATGCTGCACATGCAAATACAATGGGTGTAAAGGAGAGGCCTCTAGAGCAGAAACAGGCGGATCAGGAGGACCAAACAAGTGGGTTAGAGGTTTGGCCCAAGCAAAAGGGAAAAGCAATGAGAACCCCAAAAGGGTGGAAGCAATTCTGAGAGCAGTTTTGGAGAGACAAGAGTATTAGCTATCAGACGATGAACCAGCAGGGTGGACTCAGTGGTAAGGATTGGGAGGGTACAAAAGCGGCTGAACCCATGGAGGATATCCAAAAAGCATCAAAAATGGATCAGATGGAATACCAAGCGGCAGCAATGCCGGAGTCAGAGAGGGCTTAAAGCCCAAATAACGTATTTTTTCCACATGGGATTAAAAAAATTAATAAGCTGGAATTGCAGAGGTGCTGCAAATGCAGGTTTCAAAAGGAATCTAAAAGAGATGGTTAGAGAATACGACCCAGAAATTCTCATACTGATGGAGACAAGAACACATAGTGACAAGGGAGATCACATCATGAGGAATAGTAAATTTACAGACAGAGCCTGTGTTGAAGCCGAAGGGTTCTCAGGAGGTATTTGGTTATATTGGAACCAACATCAGGTTGAATTAGAGGTAATTTCGATGAACAAGCAGATAATAAACGCTATAGTGAAAGACAAGGAGGGGCATGAATGGTTATTGTCAGCCGTTTATGCATCCCCAAATATTGCAATAAGGAGAAGATTGTGGGAATATTTGGTTAAAGTTGGAGGTAAAAAAACTTCCCCTGGTTCATAATAGGGGACCTAAATGAAATAATAGCAACAAAGGAAAAAATAGGAGGAAGACAAGTAGGGAGTTATGGTAATCTGTGTTTGACGGAAGTTATAGGGAAATGCGGGTTAATTGATCTGGAATTCAAAGGTCCAATGCTCACATGGACCAATGGCAGAGAGGGGAGAGCGCAAATTCGGAAACGTCTTGACAGAGGACTCTGCAACCAGGATTGGAGGTTGGATTTCCCAGAAGCAATTATAAAACACCTCGTGCGTACACACTCCGATCACCATCCACTGCTAGTGGAGTTCGAAAAAATAGGAAACCAGAGAAAAATTAGCAGTCCATTCAGAATGGAGATGGCATGGTTTACGCACCCGCAGTTTAGAGACAAATTAGTAGACCTATGGAACTTGAATGACGGAGAAATGGACGAAAAGGTTAAAGGGGTAACTGAAGGACTCGAGGTGTGGAATAAGGAAGTGTTCGGGAATATCTATCGAAGAAAGAGAAGATGCTTAGCTAGACTTCAAGGAGTACAGAAGGCCTTGTCAGTGGGTTATGCAACTAAACTACTAAAGCTTGAAAACAAGCTGATCACAGAGTATAACGAAATATTAGAACAAGAGGAGGGCCACTGGTTCCAGAAATCACGAATAAATTGGTTGAAGTACGGGGACCGAAATACGCATTTTTTTCATGCTAGCACTATTATCAGAAGGAGAAGGAATCAAATCAAGCTGTTAAAGGATGAACAAGGGAGATGGCAGGAAGATCCGGAGGTAGTAAAAGAGATGGTAATTAACTTTTTTGAACAACTTTATAAGGAAGAAAGGAGGGACCGTAGGTTGGAAACGCAAGTGAGTTTATTCCCACATATTGATGAGAGGAAACTGATGGCTCTACAACGGATTCCGACGGCAATCGAAATTAAAGAAGCAGTAAAAAGTATCTCAGCCTCTAAAGCACCAGGACCGGATGGTATACAAGCAAGTTTGTATCAGAGTTTTTGGGACGTAGTCGGGGGAACAACAATCAATTTTGTACAGAAGGTATTCAGATCCAACCAAGTGCCAGAAAATATCAATAGAACGATAATATCCCTTATACCAAAGGTGGAGCATCCAGAGTTGGTAAGTCAGTTTAGGCCCATATCCTTGTGCAATGTCTCCTACAAAATAATTTCTAAAATATTGGTTCAACGAATTCGACCAATCTTGGTGGAGTTAATTGGGAAAAACCAGTGTAGCTTTATTCCTGGAAGGCAAGCAAGTGATAACATAGTGATTGCACAAGAATTGATCCATACTATGAGACGAATGAAGGGAAGAAGAGGGGCAATGGCTGTCAAAATTGATCTAGAGAAAGCTTACGATAGGATTAGCTGGCAGTTCCTAAAACAAACACTAGAGATGATTCGTTTGCCTAGGAATACTATCGAGTTAATTATGCACTGTGTTGAATCCTCTTCAATGCAGATTTGTTGGAATGGTGAACTAACAAAACCCTTTAAACCTTCAAGAGGCCTGAGACAAGGTGACCCGTTATCCCCCTACCTCTTTGTATTATGTATGGAACGTCTCAGCCTAATGATAGAGGAAGCTGTTAAAGATGGAGCCTGGAAAGCGATTAGAGCTGCGAGGGGAGGGCCAATGGTCTCCCACTTGTTCTTTGCGGATGATTTGATCTTATTCAGTGAAGCAAGTGCGGAACAAGCGCAATTTTTGGAGAGGATCCTAGGAAAGTTCTGCAACCAATCTGGACAGAGAATAAGTCTGGGCAAGTCGAAACTGTATGTGTCGCCCAATGTCAAAAAGAAGGTGGCAAGGAGGATTAACAGAAGAACGGGTATAATGCTAACCATGGACCTTGGGAAATACCTTGGCATGCCATTACTTCACAAGAGAATCACAAAAGGAACCTATGGGGAAATTATAGACAAGGTTCGGAAGAGACTCAGTAGTTGGAAAAGTAAAAGTTTATCGCTTGCAGGCAGGCTGACACTGGTGAAATCTGTAATAACTGCAATTCCAACTTACGCCATGCAAACATCCATGCTGCCAAAATCAGTCATAGACGAAGTGGAGAGATTGGCCAGAGGCTTCCTATGGGGAGACATAGACGGCAAGAGAAAGACGCATCACATAAACTGGGAAACAGTTACAAAGCCAAAGGAATGTGGAGGACTAGGGGTGAGAAGATTACGGATAGTAAATAGAGCTCTTATGGCAAAAATGGGATGGAGGTTAACACAGCAAAAGGAGTCCCTCTGGGCTTCTGTGTTGAATGCCAAGTACAGAGGAAATACAAATGAATTCAAACGGAAAGCTGGTGAGTCCCATACATGGAGGAGCATCAGGGAAGGAAGTGAAATCTTAGAGAAGGGCATTCGATGGCGACTTGGAAATGGGAGGAAGATCTTATTCTGGAAACACACTTGGTTGGAAGACAGCCCATTAGAAGAGATAGTAACTACAGAGTTGACAGAAAATGAAAAGGGGAAAAAAGTAATAGACTACTGGAAGAGGGACGTGGGCTGGGATGTGGCTCTACTGTCAAAATTCTTGCCACGAGCATCTTTGGAGAAATTGGCTGGTATGACTATATGGGAAACAGAGGAGAATGAAGACAGAATCACATGGAGCCTAGAGGCATCGGGGAAATTCACAATAAAGTCAGCCTATGAGAAAGATTTAGGAGAGACCGAGGAATTAGTTGCTGATAATAAGTGGAAGAAAATTTGGAAGCAACAAGGACCGGGAAGATGGCAATGCTTGTCCTGGCTGATAAAACATGGGAGGGTAATGACTAACCAGGAAAAATGTAGGAGGCACCTAACCCAAATTGATAAATGTCAAATCTGTAATGGAGGGGTTGAAACGATCAGTCATATGATAAGGGAATGCCCACGTGTG
Source organism: Gardenia jasminoides (assembly GCA_013103745.1). Classification (NCBI taxonomy): domain Eukaryota; kingdom Viridiplantae; phylum Streptophyta; class Magnoliopsida; order Gentianales; family Rubiaceae; genus Gardenia; species Gardenia jasminoides. The sequence goes on from CM023095.1 coordinate 35,901,162, forward strand.
AAAGACATCTGGAGAAACTTGGTCAAGCCAAGCAAATGGAGGGAATTCTGGGAACTGAATTTAAGCGAATGGGTGGATTGGAACTTAAAGGGCGAGAACCTGGGAACCTCTGATATAAGCTGGCAGATCATATTCCAGTTAACCACGCATCTCATCTGGACTAGCAGGAATAATTTCTGCGCCACAGGGAAGGAGGACAGTTTGCAAATTAGGCAGGAAATGATATTGAACAGGGCTGAAATGGCACAAAATTGCAGGCTGGAAAACATAGGAGGGAATACAAAAAGCATTGTAAACATTAGGTGGGAAAAGCCGGAAGAAGATTGGGTTAAAGTGAATGTTGATGGAGCAGCAAAGATGAGGGAGGGAAAGGCAGGAGCAGGAGGACTTCTACGGAACGCGTACGGATACTGGATAGCAGGTTTCTGTGCATCTATAGGAGAAGCAAGCAACGTAGCGGCAGAACTGTGGGCAATGGTGTATGGGTTGAGGCTTGCATGGGAGCTTGGATACAGGAATGTCATCTTGGAAACGGATTCCCGTACTGGGTTGGACCTGATTAGGCAAGCACCAGTGGAAAGCCTGCATTACAATCTCATTATGACCATACATAGCTTCCTGGAAAGAGCCTGGAGCTGCCAAATGAAACACACCTGGAGAGAGGGGAATGTGTGTGCGGACTACCTAGCTAAGAGAAGTTTGGGGATACAGAGAGGTCTAGAAGTGATAAGGGAGCCGCCGCCAGCATTGAAAGAACTGCTAAGGCAGGATGTAATTGGCGTAGCCTTGCCTAGAGTAGTCACTATGTAAATGGGCCTAAAGCCCTCCAAAGCACCAAAAAAAAAAAAAAGGGAATTTTTTAAAGGATGGGGCTAAATTCACACCTCCATAATTTAAATTTGCACTCTCATAACCATGTTGACCAAAAAGCTTATAGCATTTATGGGACTTGATAAAAAAAATTTCAATAAAAATTAGCCTTTTTTGGTGAAAATTGGTGGTGCTAATTTGGATTTAAAATTTACATCATTATAAATAGTTCTAAAATTTTTGAGAATTCTTTTTCATTCACTTTGATGACATTTATTTGGTAGAGAGAATGTTTTTATCTCTTTTTATCATGTAAGAGGAGCTGAGAGAATTTTTTTTTTTAAATTTGTGTTTAAGAACATATTTTTACCGTTTTTGTAATTTGCACTTCAAAGTTGATTGAAATATAATTTTAGAAAACACTAACGGATCTATAATTAGAATGATAGTAGCGAACAATTTCAATTAATTAAATTTTATAATTGATTTTTTAAACACCTCTTGTTTTATGAAAGAGGTGTTTTTATATTGAAAAAAGTTTCTGTCAAATTTCTATATTAAAAAAACTTTCTATCAAATTTCTATGGATATTTTGTCATTTTAATGCTAAGGTTGTGGATTTAGACTGTCGAAGTGAATTTTGCCCACCCTTTTTTAAATTCCTTTAATGCCCATTAACCTTTCACTCGAAAAATCAACCGTGCATTCCTGCCCTTCGTCTTCTCCTCCTGCCCTCGGACCCTTCATTCCTCATTAAACCCTAAAAGATGGAATCAATCCCGCAGGCATCAACTCCACCACCGTCGTGGGTGGAGCTGCCTCCAGAGATAACCACGATAATTCTGCAAAAATTGGGTACAATTGAGATTCTCACGACCGTCCAATTGGTTTGTAAAACATGGCGGAGCCTGTTCTTCGACCCTGCCATGTGGCGCATTATCGACATGCGCAGTGATATGCGGAACGACGGAAGCCCCTGGGACTCTTTCTACGACCTGGAGAAGATTTGCCGCCACGCCGTCGATCGTAGCCAAGGCCAGTTGATTGATATCAACATCGAGTTCTTTGGCACCGATGACTTGCTCTGTTACATCGCCCAGCGGTATGATTTTTCCAAAAAATTAAATAAATAAATAACTGTGAATTGTTTTGATTCTTGAGACATAGTTCAGCTTTACCGCATAGTGAATTCATTAATACCGCTGACTTGAGGAATAAATTGAATTATCCCAAGCAAATTGTACTGAGATTAATTTATACCGCTAAACTGGCAATTTCCATTTGCCAAGTGCCAGTTGTAGGGATATGTTCATAATGCAGATAACTAGTGTATGAGAAGATTAAATGGGTGGAAAACAGACAGGATTTGGTTTGATTCGCAAGTAATTTACTGGTTAACATCGGTAGAATACACCAGAAACTGGAAATTAGAGCAAGTTTATTTCTCGCCTGTTTGTGACAAACTAGAAGACTGTTGTGGAGAGCAGAAATAATTATGTGTTCTGCACGTATAGTTAGGCCATTGGAAAAAGGAAGGGTTGTTGGGGAAACCTGGGCGATTTACATCTGAATTAGCCTGTCCCACATGAGGATCTTGTTAAACTGCTCCATTCGATTGGAAAACATTTGATAGAGTGATCTAGCGTACAGTACAGTTTGATTAGGAAACCCGTAATGGAGAATAGTTGGTGCCTTTTTTTTTTAAGGGAGAAGAAAACAGAAAAAATATAGTTGGGGAAACATGAGTGGGTTTAAAGTTAGATTGGCCTGCCCCAAATGGGAATCTTTTTCACCGTTTACAGTGTTCAGTGGCATTGAAAAGCATTTGATAGAAAGACTGATGAATTCTAGGAAAATGAGGGACGTTCAATCATTTTTATTAAATAACTTTGTTGCTACCTCATTCTTGTTACTTTTTTATGACTAGAATATTTTAAGCATGTCTTGGGTGTGTAAACTCTAGAATCGAATCTACAAAAGGTGATGAACAAAGTCTATTGCTTTTGCAATTCCTTCCATTCAAGTTATGTTGAAAATATGTTATTAAAATTAGATCGTGAGTTATGTTGATTGATAATGTAATTTTTATTGGATTGCAGTTGAAAAAACCTGGACTTCTGAAATTATAGCTCAAATGGAGTCTCTTATTGTTGTAGGTAATTTTGGCACTTATATTGGGTTCATATTTTATATGTGGATCGGAACTATAGGAGAATCTATGCATGTTGGAGAAAATTGAAACCTTTTGGTTTGAATTGAAATGATGAATCTTGTCATTTCCACTAGAATTGGCTTTCACATGCTCTTGTAAACATGCTGCTTCAGTATAAATGGCGCATGCATCTGGTTTATTCTGCATGAATGACATAAGTGGACTCATTTGGAAAGCAGAATTCGCATTCCTTTTTTTTTTTTTTTTTGTGGGTTGTTATTACTGTACTTGTGCTTGATAACTTGAATGACTTGAGCACTTATTTGAGACCCAAAAAGTAGACTGGGATTTCATTGTACGTCCCCTCAGTAGATTGCTGATACCTTTTGAATTTCCCTTTATTGAGAGTTTAATCTTAATATGATGAAATACCTATAGTAAACAATTCGTCTTCCTGTGACACGGCTGCAAATCCCTGGATAACACACTTTAAGCCGGAATGTCATTATTCTTTCGTATGCATCCTAGGTCATATATCTGTTAATACGACTTCCAGTGTAGCTGTAGCATCTTTGTTCCAATTTTTTGTACCTCTCTCTCAATTCTTTTTCATGTTCTTTTAGATAGAATTGGTGTAATAGCAGAAGTTACGCATAATTTTTGTTCAGTTTACTCATAAGTGACGCACACTGTTGTTGCTGAAATTACCCTAGGACCAGTGGCCTTGAATATAGCCCAAAAGATATGGAAACTGTCTTTAGTAGTTTAGTCGCACCACTAAATCTACCTACAACATTTTTAGCTAGGCGTGTGAATCGGAATCGAATTCGGAAGTTTTTGGAAAAATGACACTAAAATTTTCGACCTATGTCGCTTTCGATTTCGGGAGTTCCGATTTCGATTTCAATTCGGAATGAATTCAGAATTCGGAAATTTACCGAATTGACCGAAATTCATTTGCCAAGTCAGAAATCGAAATCGGAAAGAATTCGGCCAATTCGGAATTCGGAATTATTGGGAATTGACCGAATTCATCTTTTTCTAATATACCGGTAGAGAGCTCCTCCATACTTGGTAACAACAGCAATGCAATGTGCTTAGGAATCATGTGATGTGTATATCCCAATAAAGCCATTTTCTCACACTTGAACATGAGAAATAATGGGGCACACAACTAAGGCCAAGGAGTATTATCCAACTAATGAAAAGATTAAGGGCCACCTTGTCGAAAAAATTAGAGTGGTAATAAAAAGAAAGGGCCACTGTGTCGAAAAAATTAGAATGCTACCACATGTTTGTAAAGTGAGCGACTAAAAATCAGAGGTCACAGAGTAATTAAACTAAATTGTCTAACAATCAAAATAGCCCATCATTCCCTGCATGAGAAAGAATGCTACTTTTGCACCTGAAGTTCCAGCAAGTTTTTTATTGGGAGGGGGGGAACGCAAATAAAGGACTAGTTCTGTTTCTTCACCTCTAAGAATTCTTCTGGCCAAATCACAAATAGAACAGAACAAAGTCTCCTGAAACTGGAAACATAGAAAATCTGTTAACTAAACACTTGGACCAAAAGCTTGCACTATCATGCAGATTAGGTTAAACATCTTAAGCTTAAAGGTAAACATTCAAATAATGGCAATTTGAGAAGGTTAATCTAGCCTCAAAAAGAGACGCATTTGATGTTTCAATACCAAAGATAACCAAAGCTGCAACATTCAAGTCTACAATTACTTTTGCAATCATATCAACCAGTAATGCATTATGGCATTCTAAAAACAAGTCATTTAATTACAAGACTAGTCACAGAAACAAGTTTGTTTTAAACTGCAGCATACCATGCACAACAGCATCTAGAGGCTATCCATGTAATATTGATGTCAAACCACTAAACTAACCATACATTCCTCAAATATAACAACATCAATGAATAAGATTTTCAACGTTTCTTTTTACTTCCTCATGTACCCTGATAATTACCAAACAATCTTCAAAGTACAGTTTCAGTGTTTCACCATATCTATGAAAGATATATGTTGATCCAACAAAGATGCATGCTCAGAAAATTTGTTGAAAGAACTATACAGACAATTAAAGTAACCAGTAAAAATTATTCCGGATTTCTTCAACATTAAAATGCAGAAATTCCTACATTTCTGCTTTCCATTTAAACAATGATCAATTTTCATATCCGTCAAAGATGATCCACAGTCTAGGTTCCTTTGATCTGTCCATGAACAATCACAACATTTTTAACCATCAGATTTCAAATTTCAAGTCCAAACTATTTTTCACCATTTACAACTTACAATTAATAGTTGTATTTCTAAGCATTACCCCCAATATGTTTTCTTTTGAAAAAAATGGTGTTTACCCACAACTAAGGAAAAATTAGAGATCTTGCAGCATCAGAATATTCATCAAATCATAAGAAGGCTGTTTCAGAGCTAAAAGGGAGGGGGGGCGCAAGTTACCCAAAACAAAAGGCATTGGGAATATGAAAAGGTTAATAGAATAACAGATTCCTTGTCCTTGGAAATCTGAAGTATGGAATCCAGTCTCTAGCCAAACTTGTTTTAAGATATATAAAAAAGCAGCTGATATATAAGAATCATAGGCTGAATGAACAGAGACATGAACGAGGAAAAAGATGGTCACAGAGCAAGGTACTCCCTTGACTTGGTGTTAGCTAATTTGAGGCAAAATTGCATCTTGCCAAATCCACACCCAAGATATAACTATGTCTTATCACTAGATTACTAATGTGTCAAACTAAAAATAAATGACTCCTCAAAACCACTAGCAGAATGGACAGAAAGCTAGAAAAGACAAGCTTCAGCAGGCCATCATCTGAAACCAACAACTGCAATGTAATTCACAGAACAGAACCTGATGACATGCTCTATATTCTACACTACAATATATCAGCCCAACTAGATCAAAAAAAATCTAATTTGAACCTTCAAAAAATCGAACTAGATCAAAAGCTTCAAAGTTACAAGCAGTGCCTTTTATTTGACTCCAGAAATTGCAATCAATAGCGGAGGAGATGGAGGACCGGAGGTGGGTTGGGGATTCAAACTTCGGAGGCCAACAGAAATTGGAGCTGGTGGGCAACGGGATTACGGGAGACGGCGGCTCGGAGGAATGAGGAATCACCCGAAATGGACCGTGAGAGTCTGAGAGATGGAGGATTGGAGGTGGTCGGTGGGGTTGGGATTCAAGGGAAATGGACTGGAAGAGCAGCAAGAGCGGTGGTCCGTGATTGAACTGGTGGAGAGAATCGGGGAAGAAGAAATCGAAGAAAGAAACGAAGAAGTAGTCAAAGTCTAAAAGAGTGAAAGTAGGGCTTCCGAATTTGTGAAACAACTTTACTCTATTTTTGTTTTTTTTTTTATTTAATCTTTAACTCTTTATTACTAAATTTAATTATAAAATTAACATATTGTTAATATTATAACTTAATAGCTTATAACTAATTAACTATAATGTTATATTTTTTAATTTTTATATTATGAGTTATATAACATAATATGGAAAAATAAATGTATTAAATGGGTTAATCACTTAATCAATTAACATATTATTATATAATATACATACAATATATAATTATATATAATATATATGTAAACCAATTAACATATTGTTAATGACTTAATGTTATAACTTAATAACTTATAACTAATTAACTATAATGTTATATAAATATATAATTCCATATAATATATATAACATATAAAATATAAAAATCGAATTTGAAAGCGAATTCGGAACTTCCCAATTCGAAATCGGAAATTCCGATTTCAAAAATCTTAAAACTGAATTCGAATCAAATTCGATAAAACCGAAATCGGAACTTCCGAATTTACCTTCCGAATTCCGAATTACCGATTTCGAAATTCCGATTTCAATTCGAAATCGGTCAGTAATTCGGAAAAATTCGAAAATGCACACCCCTGTTTTTAGCCACTTGCGTTTGGAGAGAGAGCTCTGCATTTGACTGCACCATGGGTGGGGGATCATTATTGGTAATCTTTGCTGCACTTCATTATGCATCTATCAAGTATTCTGCTATCCCATCCATGTTACTTCCAGTTGGTTGTATCTATCAGTTTTTTTTGTTGCAAAAAGTTCAGTAGAGATTCAGATCTCCATAGTAGAAAATTCATATATGTATTTGAGTATGCTAATATCTTTATATAGCTGAATCGCTTCTTCGATTGACCGCAATGGCCGGGAGGGAGCATGCCATACTTGCACCAGTGTAGTCTCCCTGATCTTGAGTGAAAGCATCCAAGTGATTATTGACCGTGTGCAACCCTGTCCCATACCAGCACCATCACTGCATTTCTAGACATGTCTTCTTTCAGTTATGTCTTTATGAGACAAATTAAGGAAACCAATGACACTGGAAATTTCTAGTTGGAAAGTGTCAGAAAATATATAGATGCAGGACCATAATGATGATGGGCACTGCATACTTACTGTGGAAATGAGGTGCTCTTGTCACTTGGGACTTTGATGGTGTCTGGTTTCTTGGTTGGTTAGATTTTGAGTATTATATAGATCTTATTTACTTTTTCTAGAAGAAAGAAACAGAATTCAATTAGTTTCTATTACAGTTAAGCTTCTTTTCGTTCTAGTTAGCCTTCTTGTGTCTTGTTGTTAATAAAATGTATCTCTTCTTTAACTTCTTATCAGAGAACCCGGACATGTTGAGGTACTTCAGCCCAGATTTAGGGTTTGATTTGTGTCATCCACATACTCCAGGCTTTGATTGGATATTGCTTTTTAGGGTGTTTTTAAGAAAAGTATCCTTTTCTAAATGTATTGGATATACTGACTAGGAAATTAAAATGGTGATTGGAGCATTGATATAGTTTTTCAAAAACATATATTTTATATATAGCACTATCCAAATGGAGCTCCTTTAGTAATCAAGGTATCATTTTTCTTTCTCACTCTTCACCAGCATCAACTAGTCTTCTACTAGAAAAGTTGAATGCCCATAGTGTTGCAGTGGTCTAATGTTACAATATTATGTTATGTCCGGAAGTCAAAGTACATTTCATAGTAGTTGTTAGACCACTGAAAATCTTCTGAGCTGCTGAGATCTTCTCGGATATTCATGCAATGTATGAATTATGGTGAATTTAATGTAGCATAAAAATACTGTATATGGTGTTTGATTTTATTATGTATCACCTTTCCTTTTCTTTTGGAAATAACTAGGTTCATTTCATGTGGTATATTGTGTCTGTAAGAGAATTGAGTTTATACTTTGTACGAGGCCTAACCCTCATCTAATGACTATATGATAAAATTTGTCATTAGAGATTTTAACTTCCTTAGAATATCTGAGGCCATTAGGAGATGTAAACAGCTGTGGAGATAATTATTTTGGTATATTGTGTACAGATATGTATTTGGACCTTAAGCCATAGTGGTTATTCTTTTTTCCAATATATTAATACATCTCAATGTAGTGTAATATGGATTTATGACTGTTTGTCTATATTCCTTTCCAATATCATAGATGGTAGAATAAGCCTTAATTTTTTGCTTTATTATTGGTGCAATCAGATCAGGTCAGCTCAGACGTCTACGGCTAGTATTTTGCTATCATTTATCAGGTGAAGCACTAAGCAAAGCGGTTAAGGAGATGCCATATCTGGAGGAGCTGCAACTGTACTATACTAGAATCACCAAAGAAGCTATTGAATCTGTTGGCCGTTTGTGCCCTCATTTAAAGTCATTTAGGTTGAATAACCAAGGCTTTAGACGCCCACAAATAGAATGCGATGAGGAGGCATTAGCTATTGCAGAAAATATGCCATCATTACTTCATCTTCAGCTTTTTGGAAACACTGTGACAAATGAAGGACTAAAGGCCATTCTTGATGGTTGCCATCACCTTGAATCACTTGATTTGCGGCATTGTTTCAATCTTTGTCTTGAAGGTAGTCTAGGAAGAAGGTGCTCTGAACAAATCAAAGAATTGAAGCACCCTGATGACTCAACTGAAGATTATGAGTTTGATTGTCGCCTTGAGGATTTTGAATCATCTGATGAAGATTACCCATTCAGATTTTCTGACATTGACCATATGTCTCTGGATGATGATTATTATGAATTCTCTGACCTTGATGATGAATATTTTGACCATGCAGAGTTGGTTATCGATTAGTACTGGTTCAATTGGATTTTCATTGACAGCAAAACCATTGAGCATTATGTAATGCACTTTCGGCTGTTGTGCCACATGTTTGAGCTTCATACAATTTTTCCCTGCCTCTGGTGCCTTTTGACGTGCATGAAAATTTTAACTAATCTTCTTGGTTAATAAAACTTGTATGCTTGTTGATGGAGTAACATGTGAGAGAGATAACTCATGAGAGATAGCATGTGAGACAGCTCATGAGAGATAACTATGAGGCAGGCCCTTTTCCTATGCTTTTATCAAGGGAAGTAGATTCTTTAGTTGCCGAATCAATTTCTTTGAAATTATCATCTCATTTATTTGAATATGTACTTCATACCTGTTTGGTAAAAAAAAGTTTCACAATCCTCTGTAATTTTATGGACATTTTCTCTTGGCTTGTCAAAAGTATTGGATTTCTATGATTCTGCCATTACTGCTTTGTCTGCATTTTGTGTATTGCCACTTTGGTGACTTCGTTTGCTCATAAAGGAAACTCATGGAATGGATTGACATATTGTCTTATGATAAAAAGCTTTAAGTGTAAGCTTACGCTATTGTAGTGGGGATGACCTGTGTTGCAACTGCCTGAACTGATCTAGGCTAGTTTTTCTACTCAAATCTGATTAGCAATGTGTTACTGAGATTCACTTGTCGAAACTGGTTCTGTTGATGCAGTTACAGCATTCCAGGGTGTTGAACAGTTAGCGACTTAACGTTCATTGAGTTGCCGTTTGAAAGGCCATTCGCGACGCACAGCTTGGTGTCCAATGGGCTGGGGAATTCTCTAGCTTTGCCAGGTGCAAAAGAGCTAGCTTGCGATCCAGACCAACTCTGCAAGACTTGGATTATTTGCACTGCTACCCTACCAATGAACCTTGTGGTGCTGGGGAGGGAAAAACGCAAAACAGAATTTGGATAATTTATTAACTATTGCAAGATATATATATATATATATATATATATATATATATATATTTCTTTTTCATATTACATAGAGGGCCTGCTGTTTAATCATTGTTATTCAACTTCTTCTGCCTTTGGGATAGTAATTTAATGAATGTTCATATCCACATATAAACACTGTTGCCCTTGATCATAACCAGACAAAGGGTTTGTGGCTGGGGAAATGAGATTTTAGTAATTAATACCCCTTTTGCACTCGTACCAGAGATTTTAACGTTTTGATACATCTTTTGGCAACCAATAAATAAGTGGGATATTATGACAGCAATAAGAAGAAAAGAGCATAAACATAATGGGGACACTCGATCCACACTCCAGCACTAATTAATATCATTCAATTTACAGAAAATCCACTGTGATGCACTTGATCCCAGCTAAAAGGCCCATGCACATTCTATTAGGAAGATCATACTCCTTGCACATTTTTTGCTTCGATATTTAAATGTTAATGCTTTAGGTATCTTGTTGATTATGAAGAAACAAACGTGTGAAGTAGTCGTTAATATATCTTATTACAGTAGTCAAATGCTTGCATTTTCTCTAGTCCTGAGAGCCTCGTACCATTTTAAGATTTTACCTCACAATTGAAATATTTGTTCCATCTTATTCATTTCAAAGTTTAGGTACATTTGATAAAATTGAAGTCTACAATTAGAAATTTGAAATCTGAATTTATTAGAGTTACTGAATATTTAAGTACTAAAATCCTAACATTTGAATAGATTTTGCATTAAATGATAAGTGAACAGCTTTTCACTCATTTTTTTGGAGTAACTTTTCTTAGATAATTTAGGGCTACATAATTAATTCATATATGCTATTTTTGATTATCAAACATGTCTCAACATATTAAGGTTTAAACACATTTGTTTAAGTGCTGATTTGTAATTATCAATTGGGCCTTATAAGTTGGGTATTGATAACATTAACAGCTTAACACTGAATTACTTGCTTGTAAGCTTGCTGGAGACTGCAAACTAAAATGATCCCCTGCATGTCTGATTTTGCGGTACAAGACCTTGGCCAAGATTTGGCCATTATGAACTCATTTTGCAATTTTTTTTTTTTTTGGTGAGTAGATTTTGCTAATCTGTCTCCCTGCGCCTCACTTCTTTTCACATAAATAAGTGTGCAAATATAGTTAATTCTAAACGATCTCTCTTCAAATTATGTAGTGTATCTCACATTCTCTAATTAAATGACTAGTTACTCTTGTTACAGGATAAAAACACTCAATTTATTAGCAGAAGTAGAGTGGGTGAATAATTTGTTCATCTTTATCATGGTAAAAGTTGTCAGTTCGCTGAGAATTATTGGGGTTATGATGAATTAAACTTTTCTCAGGATCAACTCATAGTCTTAAAGGCAGAGTGATACGAAGCTGTTGTCAATGTCAAGAAGAATCAGAGGAAACAGACACGGGTTTTAAACGCAATCAACTTCTTTTATGTACAAATAGTCAAGAAATGATCATATTCTAATAGCAAAATTCTCCAAAGGTACAATTGGATCAATCAGAAGTTTATAATCTGGTATAAAATCAGTGAAAATTAAACTTGAAAGGCAAAATCCAAATTCAAAAGAATTATTATTTCCACATCCTTGGCTAATTTCATACGCCTGTATATACTTCCAAAATATTCTACCTCATTTCTTTTTTTTTTTTGTGTTAAATATTCTATGTCATTCAGACTAGTCGAAAATTCAGTGTTCCTTGAACAAAATTATATGAGTCAAAAAATGTAGATTCAGAGTTATAAATGATATGCGTTTTAACATCTCATTTTGAAATCCCAAAGATATTAGAACATTCAGATTCCCAATATCAGATTTATGAGTATAATTGGGAAAAAAATGCTTACCTGGATCTATATTCGGTGATTGTTATTTGAATCTTTTTCCGTAGAATTGGCCTTCCAAATCTATGCATATCCACTGGTCCTATGAGAGAACCCTCAAACTCACTCTAATATCGCTCTTGACAATAGGATATTAATGAGAGTTATTTTGTTGTATTGAGAATACGACAATAAGGATATACATGACTCGAGAACCATAACTGTATTTATAGATAATTTTCCTTTTATCTTTTGATATTCCTATTTCTACCCATCATTGAAATAGAAACTAATATAATATTTACACATTAAAGACCTACATCCTGTTAGATACATTATAGTCCAAACTATAATAGATCACTTTAATTGGGTTTAAGTTTATTTGACAGTCTGCAACATATAATTATTTACATATAAGTCCAACATTAGATTAAAGATTCAATAATCTCTCACTTGAACTATATATATAATTTTATAATTATATTTTGCAAAATAACCATATGAGTTTAAATTTTATTGTCACAACCAAAATGTATCTCTAACCAATTCCGTCCATCAATTACACCAACATAGAATCAAAGCGACATTTGTTACAATTTTATGACTCAACCCATCAATGGTCGCATATGTTAATATAATTGAATGACATGAATCATAATGTGGATGTGTAGCATGAAAATTTCATGCAATGTGATCTTACCATGCTTATTTCCAACTGGTCCACCTTACCTTTTGTGAGATCAAACCATATCGAACTCTTTCTTTAACAGTCAGGAATATTTTGAGTGGCAACCCCTTAATAAGCGGATTCGCAGTCATGGAGTTAGTTCCAATATGCTCTATAAACAACTATCCACTCTGAACTCTTTCTTTAACAGTCAGGAACTTAATATCTATATATTTTGACTTTGTCGAGCTCTTGTTGTTATTGGAATATTTAACTGCTTATTTATTATCACAAAATAATTTGAGTGGTTTGTCAACACTATCCACTACACGTAATCCTATGACAAAATTTTGCAGCCGAATTCCATGGTTGGACATCTCATAACAAGTTACGAACTCTGCAGTTACAGTGGAAGATGCTATAAGAGACTGTTTAGTACTCTTCCAAGATATGGCACACTCAACCAATAAGTAGATGTAACCTATTGTTGATTTCATACTATCTTGGCATCTAGCATAATCAGAATCAGTATGCCCAATGATCTCGAACTTATCTAATTTCTGATACATGAGCATGTAGGCTTTTGTTCTCTGCAGGTACCGCAAGACCTGTTTTGTTGCTTTCTAGTGATCCAATTCTGAATTGCTTAAATACCTACCCAACATCTCGATAATGTACAAAATATCCGGACGCGTACATACCTGAAGATGTAGCGCCCCATTTTTTCGAAAAGAGGGAAAGGAAAACCCTCGTCGTTTCGGGTTTTCAGTTGGAAAAATGATTTTTAGTTAAAAATTAATTTTTAAAAAAAATAAAAAGAAATGGGTCATGGGACTACAAAAATGCGACGATTTGGACCCAAAAACAAAAGTCTAGAAAAGGGTTTTTAGAAAGTTTGGAGTCGCCACTTGGTATGGAGTTTAGGTGTACCAAGTCACCCAAAAATGAAAATAAACTAAGAAAACCCTTTTTAGACGACTCCAGGTCTTTGAAAAACTAGAGAAAAAGGTTCGGGAGTCACGGTTGAAAGAAGGGAAGGCAAAGATTCGATGTTACTCGTCTCTAAGGCACCCTTCTAACCTAGCCAAATCTAGTTGCAAGATTTAGTTAAAAATTTCCTAATTCTAACTTTAAAATTTATCACCTTTGGATGTTATCTATATGGATGCAAAGCCTAAACCTAATATTGGATCGAGAGGGGCAAAATGTCTCCTTGAGGTTTGATTGGAATTGATCACATTAGTTGTGTCATCCAAATTTGATCCCTCGAGGAGGTCACGAAAAATGCAAATGATGAGACTCGAACAAACAGGAAAATAGGGTTTTCAAAAGAAATGCAATTTTATAAAATCTCAAGGGAAAAGAAATTGGATTTTTGAAAAGATCAATTTTAAGTGCAAAGAGGAACTTGAATTTTCAAAAGATGCAATTTTAAGAAAAATGGATTTTTGACTTTGAATTGCTAAAACATGAAGAAACTTGATTTTTAAAGAATGATTTTGATAGAATTTAAAATAATGCATATGTATGTCCCAAAGAGGGATAATGCAACATAATGGATGCGGGGGACTAAATTCGTGACTTCAAATCTTCCTTTTCATAGAAGGAAATAAAAGTGTGCTAAGGCTAAGAAGCCATACTCGCTCTTTTCCCTAATTCAAAGGGTAATGCCCTAAAAAACCTAATCTATTTTTAACGAAAAAGAAAACTAAATGACATGTTTCGCATACGGGATGGGAGAATAGTAACATGCAAAAATGGAAAAGAAACTCTAAAAGTGAAAAGTCTGTGAAATTTGTATCTAATGCATGAACGGCATTAAGGGTCTAGCATTGGACTAACCCTCGTCTAAAAGTTCTCACTAACATTGGATTAATGAGAAATCGAAAGGAAAGGCCACAACTAGCGTTGGACTAGTGTGCTGACGTCAATACATTTACACAATAAACATGTAGACATGATAATAAAGCAAGTAAACACATAAAACACATAAACACATAACACATAGGCATAATATCTAGATGCAAGACCCTAGGAAAGCAAGTAAACACATAAACATGCAAGCATGCAAAATAAGCATATAAAACCTAATTATTACATTGGGGGAACCTAAATACATTCTAAGGGGAAAAAATTTGGAATAATAATCTAACTCTTACATTTTCGAGAATAAATACACTTTTTACAAAATTAAATCTGTCTATTACAACTTGGCATCCAAGGCCTCCAAATGATTTACCCAAAAATTAAATGACATAAATAAAGACTAGACATGAATAAAAGCAAAGGAAAACTTAATTTAAAACATGCAAGGTCATGCAAAACACATAAGAGCACATAATAGGGGAAAGAAATTACCATACCTTGATGTGATGCCTTAACTGAATCCTTAAATGAGGGGAATGGTTATCTAAGATTCAATGTCAACTAAAGGGATCAAGGTACCAATTTAAAGGAAAAATCAATCAAAAATTCAAAGAAAAGGTATCAAAACAGATTCTGCAAGCAACATGGACAAGACTAGGAAATACGAATAATAGAGTAAAATTCTGGAACAAAAGAGCAGGAAATAGCAACAAAACTGAGGAACAGAGAGATTACGCGGAGTAGAAACGCGGATAGAGCCAACAACTACTTCCGCGTTACATGCAAAATGTAAAGTTCAGAGGGGAAACGCGGATAGGAAACACGGCCGCAGCCGCGTAACGGTCCGCGTCTCTTCCCATCTTCAAAATATCAGGAAGATTGCTTCCAGTTTTTTAGACAATAACACAAACAAAATCTTCAGAGGCAAGGGGATCTATTTAAAGCATTAAACATCATCATTCAGATTATGTCAAAACAAGCTAAAATCGAAAAAGGCCAAATCTTAAGCATCAACATCATCAAATAGAAAAAAAAGGGAAAAGGGAAGAACTGTCAGGCTAGAAACGCGGGAAGTTATGCGGACTGGCCTGCGTAACAACCCCGCGTTTCTTCACATCTTCAAATATTCAAACTGAAACGCGGAGCGTTACGCGAACTAAGCCGCACAAGAACTCCGCGTTTCTTCACATCTTCATACATTCAAGAGGAAACGCAGATCGTTACGCGAAGTAAACCGCATAAGTAACCCGCGTTTCTTCACATCTTCAAAACGTGAAGAACATTTTTCTAGAAATTTTTTAGAAATCACAACAAAATCAACACAGAAGCATCAAACGTATGATTTTAAACGTCAGAACAAGACTATGAGCCTTACCAAGGATTTATAAACACAACATGCTCATATAACAACCAATAATCATCATCAAATGTCATAAAACTTTAAAAAACACCTTTAAGACCTTGGTTCCACCAAAAGGTCTGATTTTTAGCAATTTTCGACCAGAAAAATAATAGATAGAGTAAAGGAAGACTACCTGATTCGGAGGCTTGAAAAGAACGAAAAGGAATCACCAAAATTCAAGAAATCTTCACTAAAAAAAGAAACCCTAGTTTTTATCTTTTCTCTCTTTTCTTTTCTCTTTGATTCTCAATCGTTTTTCTTTTTCTTCCTAATTTCTTTCTTCTCTCTTTCTGCTCACTCTCAGCCTCCCTCTTCTCTCTTTTTTTTCAGAAAACCCTAAAATGGGTGATTTATAGGCATTAAAACCTACAACCAAAGGCTTAGATACTTTGAGGGTTTTCTTGGCTTAATTTTGATCATTGGATGCGTTTTATTTGTGTCTTAAGGATCAAGGGTGATTTGGGCATTAACTAAATCGATTACTTGATGCCAAAGACACAAAAAAGACAGCTGGAAATGAGGAAGGAAATAGCTGGAAAAAAAAATACGCGTAATTTTTTCACTTCTGATCAGGTTACGCGGACTAGTTAAGCAGATAGATCCGCGTAATTGGTCCGCGTTTTGACTTCTTCTTCTTTTTAAGAAAAACCTACAAAAATAAAAAAAAAATGTGTTAGAATATTCAAAAATAAATAACTAAATATTAATAGATAAAAACATAAGAAAACAATTGAAATAGTCAAAATTTGATGTCTACAACTTGCCCCTCTTTGTCTGAGTTTCGAAGAAACTCTAGACAAAAACGTAGACACCAAATGCTTACCTGGCTCTTCTGGCCTAAATCAATTGAAATATCAAGAATAGGGGATAGAAGGGTGCCCGGCGGAGGCTGAGACTCACCAACATAAATTTAAAATTGAAGAAGGGGGGATAGAAGGTTGCCCGGCGGAGGCTGAGACTCACCAACGGAAATTTAAAATTGAAGAAAGGGAGGTAGAAGGGTGCCCGGCGGAGGCTGAGACTCACCAACAAGAATTTAAATATTCAAGCCAAGAATAAAATTAAGTGTCAAGAATTAGGGTAGAAAGGGCGGATCTTTGAGACTCACCAATGAATTTAAAATATCAAGAAGGGGATAGAAGGGTGCGGAGGTCGAGACTCACCAATGTGAATTTAAAATATCAAGAAGGGATAGAGAGGCTGAGACTCATCAACAGAATTTAAAATATCAAGAAGGAGATAGAAGGGTGTGAGACTCACCAACGTGAATTTAAAATATCAAGAAGGGGATAGGAGGTGGAGGTTGAGACTCACCAACAGGAATTTAAAATATCAAGAAGGGGAGATAGAAGGGTGCCCGGCGGAAGTTGAGACTCACCAACAGGAATTTAAAATATCAAGAAGGGGAGATAGAAGGGTACCCGGCGGAAGTTGAGACTCATCAATAGAAATTTAAATTGAAGTAGGGGGGATAGAAGGGTGCCCAGCAGATACTGAGACGGCAACCAACAAAAATTTAAATTGAAGCAGGGGGGATAGAAAGGTGTGGAGGTTGAGCAACAAAGAAATTTAAATTGAAGCATGGGAGATAGAAGGGTGCCCGGCGGAGGCTGAGACAACAACCAACAGAAATTTAAAATTCTTTCCAAATTTAGACTATTCAGTGGGATTGGATCCAAACCCGAATGACTAGATGAGAAAATGCAAATATGCCTTAGGTCTAAATTGCTGGTGGGATTGGACCCAAATCTAGACACTAGTGGGAGAAATGGAAACATAAATTTTGGATTGCCAGACTTTTTAAAAAAAATAAAACACAAGCTGTTCAAACATGGTAAATGTAAAATGCAAGTAATGATGCACTCAGTGAAATGTTGCATTTCTGATTTTTGATTTTCTTGTCTTGAAAAGTAAGTGATTGATAGGAACAATGACTTCTCTCTCTCTGTTTTTTTTTTCAAGAATTGATGGATTTTAGAAATTTGGAGAGTATAACTGAAACCTTTCCTCTCCAAGGTTGGAACAAATCCACATATGTTGCCATCCTCTTGATCTGCAAACCTTTTCCGGCAAAATTAATTTTTTTTAATGCATTATCCAAAATTGGAGAGCACTTCCCTCAAAACAAAATTGCCCCAGTGTCAAATGGATCGTTAATCCTGCAGAAGTCATGAAATATTAACCAATTAGTCTATGGAAATTCAATTTCTCCTTTTTTTTAATCATAAAGTGCAAATTCTCTTGGGATCACAACTGTTAGCCATTAAAATGACTAAAACGTATCAGAATCATGCTATAAAATACATTCATGAGATATTTGTGTTCATGAAACATTGCTTGTTCTCAAATGGTAGGAAGTATTCATCAAAACAAACTATGGGATTGAAATAAACCATGCGATCTTGGAAATCCAAATCCTCATAAACCAGGCAAAACATTATTATGCAATTATTCAATTTGAATCAAGTACTCATAATATCAAGTAAAAGAGACACAATTATACCTCAATTTTAACAATTCAAGCTTGATTTCTCACTTTCACCAAATTTTGCAATCAAACGACACATATAGTCAATTCAAGCTTGCCTTTTCCACAGTTTTCTCAGATTTTACTACTAAAAAGGATTTGCTGAAACACATCTTCTTACTCAAATTGCAATAATACCTTTTGACGCGAAAATCAACACTTTTAGGTGAAGACTCCCGGTTACTCGACATATGCCTTCTTGCTCAAATAGTAAAAATGTCTTTTGACGCAAAAACCAACACTTTTAGGTGAAGATTCCCGGTTACTCAATATTTTACTTGTTCGAACTGCTTTGCATACTCGTAATTCAAGCACCGTTTTACGCAAAAATTAACATTTGTAGATGCTAAACCTCCGGTTACTTAGTACTAGAATCATTGGAGTAGAATTTTAATTCTCACTTTGTTTCTTTTTCTTTTCTTTTCTTTTCTTTCTTTTCCCTTCTCTTCTTTTTTTTTTTTAGCATATCAATTGAAAAAGGACCATTTGCCAACTATATCAATCATTTTCTTACAAAATCCAATTAAAGAAAAAATTTCATTTAATAGGAAAAAAACTGAGGCATAATTTTCCCTATTTTACAAAACATATTTTCTAAAATGCCAATGTCTTAAACACATAATGATTATTTCCTGAGTAAAATGAAAAATGGATCTTTCAAATCGCACGGGCTTTATTTCAGAAGGATGAAAAGCAATTATAATCAAAATTGGACATTTGCACCCTTTTTGAGTCAAATTTTGAAAAACAAATCAATTTATGGGGCAAATGTGCAATTTAGACAAAGTTTTTTTTTTTTTTTTTTTTTTTTGCAGATTTTCCCCTATTTTAATAATCTGGGCCACTCCACCCAAATGGTATCAGAGCGGAGTGATCCTAATGAATTTTCAGAAAATTTTAATAATTTTGAAAATGATCTTGAAGAATTTTACTCAGTCCCAATTAGATTTTACAATCACGAATCTGAATTTGATGACTCTGACTGGTATTATCCATCTCCTTAAAATGGACGAAGAATGTGAAATATGTAATTCTTTGATGTTTCTTGTCCGAGAATATGCATATCAGCTGCAGGAATTAAATAACAGAATTAAATACTACGAAGAAAGATGGCTTCATGTTACATTGAATAATTGCCACCCTACTACATGCCATGACAGATACCGAATCCTAAGGGAAGCTAAAAATGAAAGAAATCTGCTGAATAATAGCTACAGAAGAGTCAATAAAGAACTCACGGACCACTACCGAGAAGTTCACCTAAGTCAATCATGAATACAGGAGAAAGAATTGAATACTGCTTAGAGTGTCAAAGGTATATTAGTACGGATATGGCTGCTAAAGCAAAGATAAATAAAGTTAGGCAACTCATCATTAAATACTCCTCTGAAGAAATATTACGAGAAGCGTTAAATATACTCTTAGATATAGAAAAGAGAAATTTAGAACGGATTACTTTAAACAGAAATTTACATCTTGTACAAAGACATACATGAGTACTGATAACTATAGAATAATAGAACCTGGAAATTTAAAAATAGAACAAGATCTATTTGAATTACAAAAAACAATATTATACATATATAAAGACCTAAAGAAAGAAATTCAAATAATTAAAGACAAATTAGAAAAGAAAAATTCAGAAGAAAAAATTACAGAAAATAGGAATAAAACTACCATTGAATATTTGACTGAACATATTTCTAGAATAAAATGAGTGATTCAGAAGATACGTTTACTCATCTCTCTGATTCTGAAATAGAAAGGATAAGTAATAGATTAGGCAATATAATGATAAATATAAAACCAGATATAAAACCAGAAATATCTGAAAATCCGAATATAAATGAAATACCTTCATCAAGCAGACCGGCATCTTCATATGCTAGAAGACGACCTGGTTCAGGAAATTCGTTCATTTCTTCATTAATGAACATAGCTAAACAAAAAGGCTATCTAGACAATGAAGGCTACACATTATTAGATAGAACCACACCTGAAGCAATATTTCCGTTTGGAACATTTTTAGATTTAGATTGTGTAAAGAATACTGAAGAAGCAATAGATAAATGGGAAATTGGTTTGAGATTAGCAGTTTCCATAAATAAATTAGGCTATGAAGAAGCAAAAGGATTCTTGGAAAAATCCCTTGTAAATAGTGTCTCACGTTACTGGAAAACATTACCTGAAGAGACAAAATCAATAATATATGGTGAAGAACAAGACATAAATGGAATGATAACCAGAACACTTGAATTAATCCGACTTGAATTTGTTGGAGAAGGAAGTTACTTTAAAGATATAAATTCAGTCCAGAAATACACTGATGCATTACTTAAATTAACACTCTGTGATATGTGTGAAATAGATAAATATATTTGTGTTTTTCAAGATTATTATTATCGAACAGATTGGAAGAAAAGAGAAACATATTTGGAAATGTTTTTCTCAAAAATCCCTGATCCTTGGGGAAAAAGATTAAGAGAAGAATATAATCCAGGAACTAAAGATACATTAGGAAAAAGAATATTTCATACTTTGAAAAAATTAAGTAAATGGTGCTAAGAATCAATATTGTTTAGAAAGACACGTAAGTTAAAGCCACAATTAAAACTATGTTGTAATAATATCAGCATGCCTACTCAAATAGGATGTGATACTCCATACTACTATCATAAAATGAAAAGTAGATATAAGAAGCGTAAATATTTTAAAAGAAAATATATGAAAAGACGAAAAGCTAAATATTACAAACAAAGAGAAAAATTTCCGAAAAGGAAAAAGATGTATAGAAGAAATAAGAAAAGAAGAAATATAACAGACTGTCAATGTTATTTTTGTAAGGAAAAAGGACATTTAGCGAATCAGTGTCCTAAAAAATTTAATAAAAAGAGATTTGAAGTTGATGATGATATTGAAAATTTAATTAACGACAATGAATTAATTGAAATAAATAAGTTTGCAGAAATGGAAGAAATTTCATTTGATGAAAGTATATTTATTTACACTGATACTGAATATGATATAAGCAGTGAAAATGAATGAAATACAAAAACAAGAAGAAGAGAATACTTCAAATATAATAGATATTCATTCTGAAAGACTTGGAGAATATAGTCAAGAAGCTCTTATAGATAGAAAAATGTTAGCAAAAATACAGAAAAGTAATTTTTCAATAAATTCTTACAGTGGATTTAATGTCCCTGCATTAGAAAAAATAAAGTTTCATATTCGAAAACATCATATGTTTTATGGAATAAATCTAAAGGAAAAAGCTTTAGAAAATAGCTTGACCACAAATAAAGTCATGATTCCATTAATATCTAAAAAAGATATTTATGATAAATTAAATAAACTACCTGAAAAGGTACGAAACACAATAGGATGGATCCATATCGGTTCCATACAAATGATCATTAGAGCAACTTTTAGAGAAGGGCTAAATACACCGATAGACTTGGCCATTGTAGATAATAGAATAAAAAATAGAGAAGAAGCTACACTTGGTGTTCTTAGAGGAAACCTTAAATATCAAAAATTGATATTTAATATATATCCAAAACTTTCTTACAATTTGCAAGACAAAGATTTTGACAAAACTCTTTCTTTAATTCAAGATTTTAAAAGAAAAGATTTCTTTTTCAATGGAAATAGACCATATTCTATTACATATATGATTTCTTATGCACTTTCAAATACTCATCATACTGAGAATTTTGCAAATACTGAGTTTATAGACTTGCCAAAATTATTTTCTGATATAGGTAAAATATATCCACCGGAGATTACAAATGTTGAATTAGATGAGGACTTTGATTTAGATATAAGTCAAAAACCTTTGTTAGAAAAACCCAATATAAATATACCAAAGTTATTATATACTCGAAATAGCGTCGGAAGTAGTCGACATCTTACACATAATAAAATAATAAAAAATACTAATTACAAAATAAACGAAAGATTTTTTGATGGCAGAATTATGAAAAATTGCAATGTTCTAATAGATACAGGAGCTAGCGGAAATTACATATCTTATAGGCTTGTAGGATTCTTACCAACCTATCAATTGCAGCATCCTTATCAATATACAAACTTTAATGGTGAAGTACATGAAATTAATGAAGTTGTTGAAATTGAATTAGAACTACTCGATTCCCTGCCTAACACGAAAATTCCGATAAGGCTTCTGATAGAAAATGAAGGAGCTAATGATACTCTTGAAATAATGGTAGGAACAAGTTTCTTAGACACAGTCTCACCCTATTCAATAACCCATGATCGGATAATTATCACTTATAATGATAAAAAGATAAATATTGATAGAAAATGACAAGTCAATACAGCATTTATATACCCGTAGGAATAACCTATAAGGATTATAAAGTTGAATATTTTGCAGCATACATAGATAGTGGATCAGGAACATGTTTGTGTAAACCTACATATTTTCCGTCACAATATCATGAAAATTTACCCAACAAGACAGGGTTAGATATATCAAATAGACCTATCACTTTAAATTCTGGGATATCCAAACCTCAGATATTAGTAGGATCATTTCTTATTAAATGTCCTCCGTTCTACTTCTTTGATACAGGATTAGATATTTTATTAGGAAATAATTTTCTTCAATTATTTCATAAAGTCTTATTTGATACTTTACAATCTCAAATACATTTTAAAACTCCATGTGGTCATTGGATTGTTGTATCACGCCTTAAAAATGCTTATGCTCGTCAGACCCCTCTTACATTTCAACCTCGCGCAGGTAAGCGTGGTGATCTTGGATACACAGAAAAACCAAAATTTTCTAAAGGAACTCCAATGTTAAAATTTGAAAATCAATTATATTTAAAACAACTGCAAATTAAACAAATTTCTACTACCCTAGAAGACATAAAAGCAAAATTACAATTAAGCTATACAGAAAATCCTCTTAAATTTTGGGATAAAAATCAAGATTATGCAGAAATAAAACTTAAAGATGAAAATAAAGTAATTAGAGTAAAACCTATGAGATATAATCCAATTGACAAAGAAGAATTTAAAATACAACTTAAAGAATTATTAGAGATTCCATTAATAAGAGAGAGTAATTCTCCGCATTCTTCTCCTGCATTTATGGTTAGAAACCATGCTGAGATAGTTAGGAATAAGCCTAGAATGGTTGTAAATTATAAACAACTAAATAATGAAACTATATTTGATGGATACTTTCTTCCACATAAGGAAACTCTAATAAATATGAGTAGACGAAAGAAAATATACTCTAAATTTGATTGTAAAAGTGGATTTTGGCAAATTAAAATGCACATTGACAGTATTAAATATACTGCTTTTAGTACTCCACAAGGACAATATGAATGGTTAGTTATGCCATTTGGATTAAAAAATGCTCCTCAAATATATCAAAGAAAAATGGATAAAATCTTTAAGGATTATCCTTTTATATATGTTTATGCAGATGATATTTTAATTGCATCAGATTCAATAGAAGAACATTTAGAACATTTAAATATATTTGCTGAATTATGTTTAAAACATGGAATAGGTCTATCCAGAAAAAGCAAAAATAGGACAAAGAGAAATTGAATTCCTGGGCTAGAAATAAATAATGAAGGAATAAAATTACAGCCTCACATACTAGAGAAAATACAAAAATTCCCGATAAACTTGAAGATAAAAAGCAGTTACAAAGATTTTAGGAGTATTAAATTATGCTTGGACTTCATTTGTAATTTAGCGAAAAGAGAAAAGAATTACAAAATTATTAAAGAAAGAAAGTAAATATGAATTTTCTGAAAATCACATAACTATAGTAAAAAGGATTAAAGAAGAATGTAAAAATTTACCATTTTTAACTCTACCATCTGATGAAGATAATCTTGTATTAGAGACAGATGCCTCAAGAAGTATGGGCATCTTAAAACCAAATTAATCAAATTTGTAGATATTCATCCTGAATCTTTTGAAACGTAAAAAAGATATCATATAAACGAAAAAGAATTACTTGCTGTAGTAAAGAGTTGCAACAAGTTTTATTACTTTTTACTACCGAAGAAATTTAAATTAAGAATTGATAATACGCAAGTAAAGGCATTTATTAGAAATAATATTAAACCTCTGCCTCAAAATAAAAGATTAAGTAGATGGCAAATGGCTCTCTCCGAATTCATATTTGATATTGAACTGATAAAATCTGATGAGAATTCTCTTGCAGATTTTCTTACAAGAGATGGAAGACCAGATCAATAAGCAGACAGTCCTTCTAGATAAAGTCTCAGAGTTATCTGAGCAGATTTCCCAGTTGCAGACGTCATTCAATGACGTAATGAATATTGTTAATTATCAGGATATAAATAAAGAAGTCTCCGAACTCCTTATCAAGCATGCCGAGCAAGGCAAAAATACTATCAGTCTTTATGATAAGGTTGAAGAAATTCTATACGACCTATTCAAACGGGTCGACAATGATAATCTTCCCCCTTCACCGGGAAAGGAAGATGCTGAAAATATTCTATTGAAACCAAAATATGACCGCAAAACAACTCCTCAGCGGTTACCCATGTTGAATAATATTATTAATGAGCATCCGCTCATTACTGAATACAATTCTCTTATGAGAGAATTATACAGTCTTCAAAATACAGATACATATTATATAGATTTTATAGATATTTATCCTCGGATAAATTGTGTTCAAGGATGCGACAGCACATTTATCCAAAAATGGTATAATTTTGGGGTAGTTAATGCCATTTATATGACTACACCCAATTTTCCTGAAATATCCCAACTGCCGAAATGGGTGCAGAATGGAGTTAAACATATCTATCAGAATAATCCTACATACGGACCAAAGGACATCCTTATGCTCAAAATTATTTCAGCAGGTCCAGATTTTGAAGACACTAATAGATATGATGCCTTTCATCATATCAAAGTTCTAAAATATGATGACCTCGAAATAAAGGTTTATCCCGAAAGGAAGGAATATGAATACTTTTCTGAAGATAAGATACATTATCGCAGAGCTATTGGAATGAGGATTATCCTACAAAATCTTGAAAATACCCCGAAATAAGGTTTTAGAACCTATGGTGGAGACGGTGCATTCTCTTCAATAATGACTACCTATGGGAAGACTCGCATCGCATTAAATTATCTAAATTGGAAAATTAAATTATTGGAAAGTTGCCGCATCAGATCCAGCCAAAAAGCCATAAAGACACTTTGCAAGATGAGACGGCACAAGATCAATACGTGTCCAAACTGCAGTAAAAAGGAGGAAGAAGCCTCGTCCAGCTGTCAAAGTATGGAATAAGACGTAAGCTCTTACGTCAGAAGATATTTTCGGAATTTAAAATAAAGAGTTCAAGTCCGCGGAACTGAAACAAATCCGTGAAAAAATCAGTTAAAGTCCGGATCTGAAATCCGAATGAAGCCTATATAAAGCCGGGAAGAGATGCATCAGGGATAATCGAAGGAAGAATCAAAACCAGACTTAAAAAGAAAAACCTTAGTCGTCCCCTATGTAATCTCTACCACATCCCGTAGTACTATAAAGTTTACCTTTGTAAAATTCGCCTAATATATCTCTCATGAATACTTAATAAGAGAGAAGAGTGTATCATCTCTGTTTTGTACAAACAGTTTCTATCAAGAAAAGAAGTGCTTCCATTAATTGCCTTCTTTACTTTACTTCTGAGTACGCCTGGAGGTAGGAAACGAAACTAGGCTGTGCTGCAAAGTTTTGAAGCGGCCCCAAAAGGAAGTCACCCTCGTGGTTGGAGGCTGAGACGCCCAAGTAAGAAGTCCTCGGGGAGGTAGCCGAAACTTTGTCGGTCAAAAATCAGAGTGAGGTAAGGAAGCATGATGGACCCTTCTTTTATGATAAAGCTGTAAGTATAAGATAGATGATGATCACTCACTTATACAAATCTTATGGAAAATATGCGTAATATTAATTTTTCTTTCGTAATTGAATTTGCTGAATACAAAATAGACGTATTAATAAAAATTGAAATTACATCCACATATATAAATATTCATTTAGATTTTTGGATTAACCCAGATCCATCGTTGAATTTTAATAATCTGGGCCACTCCACCGGCACAAGATCAATACGTGTCCAAACTGCAGTAAAAAGGAGGAAGAAGCCTCGTCCAGCTGTCAAAGTATGGAATAAGACGTAAGTTCTTACGTCAGAAGATATTTTCAGAATTCAGGAAAACATGTAAGTTTACATAAATATGTTCCTGATCCACTGTCTATGTATGCTGCAAAATATTCAACTTTCCAATAGCTCTGCAATAATGTATCTTATCTTCAGAAACGTATTCATATAACATAATTCAGCAAATATATTTAAATGTTCTAAATGTTCTTCTATTGAATCTGATGCAATTAAAATATCATCTACATAAACATATATAAAAGGATAATCCTAAATATGATGACCTCGAAATAAAGGTTTATCACGAAAGGAAGGAATATGAATGCATAATTGGATGAAACTCCCTGCCAGTAGCCCAAATTTTCAAAACACATTCAACACTTATAAGCACATAAGAGCCAAATTTAAACAAATATATACATCCTGATGCAACAATTTAACCAAAATATTTTTAACAATTAATCCTATGTCTAAAATATTAGAATGCAGGATCAAACATAAAAAGTGAAATAAAGCAAGGATAGGATAAACTGCAAATCAGGGGATGGGTCTATCATCCCCCTCAACTCCACCATCGCCTCCGGTGGCCTCTGGGATAGGCGGCTCAGGCGGCAGAATGTCGAGGCGCGCCTCTAAATGACCTAGTTGAGTGCTCAAAGCTCCGAGTTGCGTCTCCATACGCTTCCATCGGGCAGATTAAAATGCAATGTGCTCATGCATGCATTGACAAAAATCATTCAGTGAATGTTGCAAACTTGCCCCAGTTTTCACCTTTTATTGAGAAATTCTTTCTTGCATATTTTTTTTTTCAATTTTCCTTTAAGTATTTGCCTTATTTTTGTCAACCAAAAATTTGCCTCACTTTAATAAAAAAGAATGCCCCAGTTTAGTTAATGGAGAATTTGCTCCAGTTTTATCCAATAAAAATTGGTTCTAATGTAGCCAACCAAAAAATTTGCCCCAGTTTAATCAAATAAAACATTGCTTCAGCGTGCCATTAAAAATTTTCTCTCTTCTTTTTTTTTCTTTTCTCCTCTTTTTTTTTTTCAAATTTTCTTTGTTTATTGAAAATTTTCCTTCAAAAATTTTTTTTTTCAACAAAAAATTGCCCCGATTTAGAAATGCAATCCAAAGGTAAAATGCTTCAAAAGTCCAAAAGGAATTATATGTAGCATTAAAAGGAAAACTTTTCTTTCCTTCTTTTCACTCTTTTTTTTTTTTTTGAAAGGTAAATCCAAAACTAGCTGTTAGAGTTGGCGCTCCTTCGAAATTGATAGGCTATGCCATCATCTTGAAATGTAGTGTTATTGATTTTATTCATGCTTGATCTTTGGATCTACAAAATTTGTCTTCTGCTTCTTGCGGATCTCAACCATGAATACCTGCTTACAAGAGAGGACTTGCAAAATATGATATGCACTTGAATTTTCAAACAATTTGCCTTCTTTATTATTATGCAATAATTACTGCTCAAGAAAAAATGCTAACTTATCAAAAGCCAAATTTTGAGTGGCAAATTTAAAGATGTGTTATTTGACCCTTGGGTATACCCACAGATACATCATAGAAATGCTCCATGGCTCTTTTTTTTTTTTAAAGCAATCAAATGGCAATAAAAATGCATTAGTCTGTTATTAGAGACATCCAAGACAAAATAAATTACATTACTCAAATAAAAAGCAAGCCAAAATGTCATACTTACTCATATAGGAGAACTCATGATGAATCTCTTGAAACTAGATCAAATTGCAATAGGTCTCACCCTCACTTAGGGTCAATATTTTGGAGAAAAAGGCCACTCTTTCTTGCTAGCTCATGCTTCAAGACCACTCAAGTAGGTGTCAATTCAAATAAAAAAGAAGGTGAGAGAAATGATAGATAACACTGCACATTGGGGTTCTTCTTCGTGTTGTATTTGAATTACATTAAACTGATTTAACACCCTATTCTTGATGAAAGCCAAAAGTTACTCACCCTTAATTTGCATAAAAAT
The DNA here is from genome assembly GCA_013103745.1 of Gardenia jasminoides. Classification (NCBI taxonomy): domain Eukaryota; kingdom Viridiplantae; phylum Streptophyta; class Magnoliopsida; order Gentianales; family Rubiaceae; genus Gardenia; species Gardenia jasminoides. Next base: position 35,929,759 of record CM023095.1, read on the forward strand.
TTAGTCGGCATATAGAATCCATGGACTTGTAATACTTAAGAAGAAGAGATAGCCAAACACAAGGAGATAGGTTATGACCTTGCGATCATGAGTGATTCATGGGCCCCATAGAGATTGATCTATACTTTAAGTTGTCATGAAACATAAGTCAGCGATGAACTTTGTGAGCTTGTAATGTGGCTTGAAGACGACAGCTAAAAGAAATAGGATTGTTAAGGACATTTGCACCTATTATCGTATTTCTTTCAAAAAATTTGCCCCAGTTTGGGGTTGACCTTTAAGATCTTGCATCTCATCATGACTTCTATCATCCTTCTTCGATGATTTTTAGCATTGAAATTTCTCTTTGCTTTTCTCAGTTTTTCTTTTTTTTTTCATATTTTTCTCTTCTTCTTCACTTTTTTTTTTGTCTCCTTTTTTTTTTAACTTCACTCCTTCTTTTTTCCTTTCTTTTCTTCTCCCTTTTTTTCAATTTTTCTTTCTTCTTTTTTTTTTTCAAATATTTTAGCATCCTTGACGTCATTGAAAATGCTTATATCTCCTACCCCAATGTGGGGATGCGATCATAAGTGCTGTTGAAACAAACTACCAATTTAGGCTCAATCTTGGGATACAAATGGTAAAGAGTGTTTAGATAGTAGAAGAGATGGCCAAAGCATCATTCCCAAGTCCCATGACAACCAAAGTAAAGAACAAATCATTGTGAAAATATTTTCCTTTCTAGCATTTGAAAATCACGCTAATAGGGGTATGATCATCAAGGCTTTTATTTGAAACGAAATTGTATTTCTGATGATTCAAATGGGAGAGTAAACGACAAAATTTGTGTGGAGACAAAACGAATGCCTAAAGCATCATCCCAAATTTTCAAAACAATCAAAAGTAATGAACATTTTGCTTTCAACCAATATGAGTTGAATCAATCTAGTCAGTAGTGAACCTTTACAAAATAAAACCGCTTGGGGTGTAGCTAACCAATGTAGTTGATTTATTCATTCTGAAGGCTTGATAGGATCAGAAAAGTAAAACGAAAGGAAAACACCATCTTGCTTGGTCACTGAAAATAAGATAACAAGTTCGAGTGACTCATTTGAGATTTTGAATTTAGGCTCTCTCACTACATTATTGAGGCCACAATTTTACGGTATGCAAAAATTTTGTGAATTTTATTCAACAAATGACAAGATTCAACTCGGTCTTGTTTTCTTAAAATCTATCATGAGGTCTCCTTATAAGCAAGGGAAGATGAAATTCACATAAATATGTACACACTACAAAAATAAGGAAAGCCCAAAATGAATAGCTTTATCTCATGTAAAAATCTGGAGTAAAAATTTATTTAACTAAGAAAAATGAAAACATCTAAAATACACCTCTACTTTTCATTCTTCCCTCTCTTTTATTTACAAAACATGTCAAAACATTGATTTTCATAGACAAGTCATTAATCCTCTATGCCATAAATTTCATAGATGCTCTGAGCTTGTGTTTCCCCAAATGAATTCTCCATAGTTTGCATTGCAGGATCTACCCAAGAATCAAATAACACTTCTAATTTTTAAAACTTTATTAGATCAAGAAAATGTTTCTTTCTTATCAACGCCTACATTTTTATGAATGCAAGGGAGGGGGGAAAGGAAAAGAAAAAAAAAACTTAGAGTTAGTAAGCAGAATTATAAAACCGGTATGCATGTCTTATGGTGAAGCCCTTTTATGTCAAGGGTCGGCCTAGCATGAAAAATGCAATCCTCTGGGGTATGCATCATACAATATCTGATAGATCTGATCACTTCACTGATATGCGATTAGTAAAACAATCTAAAGGATTGATCAAAAGAATATGTGATACTTGATGCATCACGAGGACAAAGTCCGAATGGATTTATTACTTTAATTGATATGTGAAGAGAGGTTAAAGGTTAATTTAGCATGAAAAGGATTATTCTTGAAAGAACTGTAGTGCCTTGACTAGTCTTGAGGGAAATATGGATCTAGTTCAAATGGATTGGACGGGATTGATGGTTTACCCAAAAGTAGACTGGGTTCATTACTTACCTGTAACTCCACATCTCAATTTTATTTGCAACACACTATCTCATAAGCCTTCTAAAATCAAGATTTGGCCTTGATAAAATTATTATCTCAACAATGAGAAATTATTTGTGAATTTTTCGATTTAGTGTCCTTATGCATGGGATTTTACCAACTTTGATAAAATGGCCAAAAAATGATTACTAGAGGTTTATATTCTAGCATGCGAAGGTCACTCCATATCTTTGGATGCCATCATAGAAGGGATCGGACCCTACCTTACCTTGTGCACTACCCGTTTGGATATTACTGAAAACATAAACATGCAAGTCTCACTGGATTATATATCCGAGACACAAGGGTGGTTTATTCTTAACATGGGATTCCCTATGCGGCATTCCCTCTATGGCTTATGCATGATGCCAGTTTATTAACGCAAGTAAGGGTGCAAAATTAAACATGGCCTATAGGAGCCCCATTTGAATGCCGGGGTAAGCCTAAAAGTGATATGCAATTACAACTTAAATGCAATAGATATAAATTCAAATGTGCAATAGCCTATCTAGAAGGATGGCTTGTCTTAAAAGAGTGCCAAGACTCTTATTTTCTAGAGTTTGTGAAATGCAAGAAAAGGGAAGACAACAAAAGGTTAGTTTAATCGACAGATATCACATAACACGTTGGAGCAACAAATTGCACAAAAATAAAGAGGGGTGAAATCCCTCCTCTCGTGTCTAGTGATCCTTAATAGGGTAAGGTAGACTCTCCCCTAGATAATTCTAACATGGATGCATGAGGTTGGGCTCACTAATGCATCTAGACTTGACAAAGGTTACAGGCTCCCAAACCTTCAGACCAAAAGGCAAAAGGTCATCAATCCAAATGTTTCAAGTCGGTGGTTCGAGTGATCCCCTGGACATTGCTACGTGCATGTCGTGCCACGGCCACATGTCCAAGTGGATCAATCCTAATCCTAATAGGGAAGAGTGGCGTGACAAGCCACTAAAGTAAAAAAATAGGATCAAAATAAAATACATATGCACGTATGAAAGTGATTCCCTTTGAGAGGAGGGATTCAAACACCAAACATTTTCGAGGCTCTAGGGTAGATGCACACCCACCCCAAATGCAAGGCGCGGTATGAATAAATAAACAAATAATTCATTCATCGCTACTTGGTATGGAGTTTAGGTGTACCAAGTCACCCAAAAATGAAAATAAACTAAGAAAACCCTTTTTAGATGACTCCAGGTCTTTGAAAAACTAGAGAAAAGGTCTCGGAGTCACGGTTGAAAGAAGGGAAGGCAAAGATTGATGTTACTCTCTAAGGCACCCTTCTAACCTAGCCAAAGCTAGTTGCAAGATTTAGTTAAAAATTTCCTAATTCTAACTTTAAAATTTATCACCTTTGGATGTTATCTATATGGATGCAAAACCTAAACCTAATATTGGATCGAGAGGGGCAAAATGTCTCTTTGAGGTTTGGTTGGAATTGATCACATTAGTTGTGTCATCCAAATTTGATCCCTCGAGGAGGTCACGAAAAATGTAAATGATGAGACTCGAACAAACAGGAAAATAGGGTTTTCAAAAGAAATGCAATTTTATAAAATCTCAAAGGAAAAGAAATTGGATTTTTGAAAAGATCAATTTTAAGTGCAAAGAGGAACTTGAATTTTCAAAAGATGCAATTTTAAGAAAAATGGATTTTTGACTTTGAATTGCTAAAACATGAAGAAACTTGATTTTTAAAGAATGATTTTGATAGAATTTAAAATAATGCATATGTATGTCCCAAAGAGGGATAATGCAAAATAATGGATGTGGGGGACTAAATTCGTGACTTCAAATCTTCCTTTTCATAGAAGGAAATAAAAGCGTGCAAAGGCTAAGAAGCCATACTCGCTCTTTTCCCTAATTCAAAGGGTAATGCCCTAAAAAAGCTAATCTATTTTTAACGAAAAAGAAAACTAAATGACATGTTTCGCATACGGGATGGGAGAATAGTAACATGCAGAAATGGAAAAGAAACTCTAAAAGTGAAAAGTCTGTAAAATTTGTATCTAATGCATGAACGGCATTAAGGGTCTAGCATTGGACTAGCCCTCGTCTAAAGTTCTCACTAACATTGGATTAGTGAGAAATCGAAAGGAAAGGCCACAACTAGCGTTGGACTAGTGTGGTGGCGATCAATACATTTACACAATAAACATGTAGACATGATAATAAACAAGTAAACACATAAAACACATAAACACATAACACATAGGCATAATATCTAGATGCAAGACCCTAGGAAACAAGTAAACACATAAACATGCAAGCATGCAAAATAAGCATATAAAACCTAATTATTACATTGGGAACCTAAATACATTCTAAGGGAAAAATTTGGAATAATAATCTAACTATTACATTTTCTAGAATAAATACACTTTTTTGCAAAATTAAATGTCTATTACAACTTGGCATCCAAGGACCAAATGATTTACCCAAAATTAAATGGCATAAATAAAGACTAGACATGAATAAAAGCAAAGGAAAACTTAATTTAAAACATGCAAGGTCATGCAAAACACATAAGAGCACATAATAGGGGAAAGAAATTACCATCCCTTGATGTGATGCCTTAACTGAATCCTTAAATGAGGGGAATGGTTATCTGAGACTCAATGTCAACAAAAGGGATCAAGGTACCAATTTAAAGAAAAATCAATCAAAATTCAAAGAAAAGGTATCAAAACAGATTCTGCAGCAACATGGACAAGACTAGGAAATACGAATAATAGAGTAAGATTCGGAACAAAAGAGCGGAAATAGCAACAAACCGAGGAACAGAGATTACGCTGTAGAAACGCATGACAGAGTAGAGCAATAACCCGCTAATTACATGCAAAATGTAAAGTTCGGAGGACGCGAGAAAGCCCACATAACGGTCCAGCGTCTCTTCTCATCTTCAAAATATCGAAGATTGCTTCCGTTTTTTGGAACAATAACACAAACAAAATCGATGGGATCTATTTAAAGCATTAAACATCATCATTCATTGGATCATGTCAAAACAAGCTAAAACCGAAAAGGCTAAATCTTAAGCATCAACATCATCAAATAGACAAAAAAAAAAGAAAAGGAAGAACGCTGTTAGAAACGCTGGAAGCATTGACGCTGCATAACAACCCCGCATTTCTTCACATCTCAAATATTCAAGCGGCTAAACGCTAGCTACGCAAGCCGCACAAGAACTCCGCTTTTCTTCACATCTTCAAACATTCAAGAGGAAACGCGGATCGTTACGCGAAGTAAACCGCGCAAGTAACCCGCGTTTCTTCACATCTTCAAAACGTGAAGAATATTTTTCCAGAAATTTTCCAGAAATCACAACAAAATCAATACAGAAGCATCAAACGTATGATTTTAAATGTCAGAACAAGACTATGAGCCTTACACAACATGCTCATATAACAACCAATAATCATCATCAAATGTCATAAAACTTAAAAAAACACCTTTAAGACCTTGGTTCCACCAAAGGTCTGATTTTAGTAATTTTGACGGAAAAATAATAGATAGAGTAAAGACTACTGATTGAGGTTTGAAAGAGAACTAAAGGAATCACCAAAATTCAAGAAATCTTCACTAAAAAAAGAAACCCTAGTTTTATCTTTTCTCTCTTTTCTTTTCTCTTTGATTCTCAATCGCTTTTCTTTTTCTTCCTAATTTCTTTTCTCTTTCTTCTCACCTCCCTCTTCTTTTTTTTTTTCAGAAAACCCTAACATGGGTGATTTATAGGCATTAAAACCTACAACCAAAGGTTTAGATACTTTGAGGGTTTTCTTGGGTTAATTTTGATCATTGGATGCGTTTTATTTGTGTCTTAAGGATCAAGAGTGATTTGGGTATTAACTAAATCGATTACTTGATGCTCAAAGACACAAAAAATACAAACTGAAATGAGGAAGGAAATGGCTGGAAAAAAAAGCAGCGTAATTTTTTTTTTCGGTTAGTGGACTAGTTACAGCGGATAGATCCGCTAATTGGTCCGCTGCTTTTGACTCTTCTTCTTCTTTTTTTTTTTTAAGAAAAACCTACAAAAATAAGAAAAATGTGTTAGAATATTCAAAAATAAATAACTAAATATTAATAGATAAAAACATAAGAAAACAATTGAAATAGTCAAAATTTGGTGTCTACAGAAGATACATTAGATTCTCTACTGCTGATACATAAGGAATCTTCTGCATTTTCTTTTCATCAAAAGTATTTTTAGGATACTGATCGAGACTAAACTTGTCTCATTTAGTCACAGGGGTATCACCTGCTTTGCAATTTTGCATGCCATATTGTTTGAGTACCTTTTTGATATATGTCTTTTGTGATAGTCCGTGATACGAACCCACCAAGGATGGTCTCAACTGGTATCCCACACAAGTCCTAGATCTAGACGAAAAATCAAGTTGAAGGTGCGGAAAACCCTTGACCCTTCTAATCCATGAAACTACGAACCAAGAATGAATCTTGACCCATAAATTAATAGATCAGTGAACTAAAATTTTTTTGTAGAAGATGCCACAACCAATTGCTATTCTTAGTTAATAAGTAGATTGAACACTCAAGAATTTCTCAAATATTCAAATAGAATCTCTTGGACAAGAGAAGTTGCTTTCACACAAGTGAATTGCTGAATTTCATGTATTATTATTGCTTCTTGATTAAAAAACATGTTTTAAGGAGTTTACGGTTATTTATAGCCTTTACAAGCTACTTGGAAAAGGAAATAATGACTCAACTTCCTACTTAAGTGAGGATTCAAACTCAGCTTTAAGGACTACATGTCCAGCTTTTTATTGAGTACTAAAACAACACAAAACTAACACTAATTATCTAACTAGCGAAGCTGGAAATTAACTTAACAAGCGATGCACTTAAACCCTAACAATCCGATTAATCATAGACTAGGGTTTCGGAAACCCGTGAGCTAGGGTTTAATTCCATACTTACTTCTGTGAGGACCCGTACCGACTTTCATATTTTGTTTAAAGTTTATTATAGGCATTATTGTTTGCCAAGGTGTTTATATGCTTTGTTTTATTTTTCAAAGTGTTTTGTTTTAATAATCCTGTTTTACACGTTTAAAAACCCTAATTTGAAACCTACAACCCTAATTTGTTTTGAAAATCCTAAATTTTGATAAAACCCTGGGTTGATTTTGTAAAACTTACAAAACCCTAGTTTTGAAAATGAATATAAGTTTTATACTCAACTACGAGTGTGTTACTCCTTGATTGTATGTGTGTTAAAGCATAAGTAGGCGAGTGATTAGGCGAGTGATTAAGACTTCTAGGTGAATAGTGGCCTATGTAGGTGAGATTAAGTTTTGATAGATTAGTACCTATGGACTAATTTGATAGGAAAAGAAATTATGTGGGTAAGAGTGGAAATAAATCTAAGTTGGTAGGTTTATTGGCATGATATTTTTGACCAAGTTTTGACTAGGTAAAAAATATCTAATTGAGCTTATCTTTGGACTATTTAAAAGCTTGAAGTTGCCGGCCAAGCAAAGGAAAAAAAAAACAAGAGGAAAACCGTGAGGGAAGAGAAGAAAAAGAAGGGAAAAAAAGAGAGGAAAAAAGGAAGAAAAGCTTGGAGATTTTGCAACTTTCAACCATTTGATTTTGTTTTGGAGCTAGTAGGTGGAGCTTGGACTTGGAAACTTGGGGTTTCACCAAGAACATCATCTAGAAAGGTTTCTTCTATTTTCTACAAGCTTGAATTTGGATGAAGTTTATGAATTGTGGGGTTTTGTGATTCCATGGTTTGGTTCATGCTTATTTTTAGCTTATGGAATGATTCTATGGATTAGATTGGTTGATTTTGATGTATTTATGCCTAGCCATGATTTGGAGTTAGGGTTAGGGTTTTGTTTTAAGTGCTAAGTACTAATGGTAGGAATTAATGTTGGTTTGTTGATTTAAATGATTGTGTGGGCTCTTGGATTCCACTTGGTTGTGTGGGCTCTTGAATTCCACTAGTAAGCTAAGGATTCCGTTTGGTTTAGTTTCTTGGATTGTTGTGTGTGTGTGTGTGTGTGCGTGTTTGGGTGTGTGGTGGCATGTAAGGGCTGCATTGCATGTTTGTTATCGTATCGAGTCAATGGAATTTGCGTGGGTGCAATTTGGTGGGATCTTGTTTGGAGCGTGAACAGGAAAACAGAATTTTACCGCAGCAACTTTGCTTCATTTTAAGTGTTGATCCTTTGTGATTTAGCTTTTAGCCAAAATACAAAGTTAGTAGCCTTTCGTTCTACTTTCCAACGCATCTGGAATTTCTTGATTTCGATTTGTGAGCGCTGAGATGTTTGAAGTGAGCCTCTCAGGACATTGATGGCAAAATTCTGGAACTGTTTCTACGTTTTTGACCTAGACAGAGTGAATCTGGGTCAAAGTTGTCTTCATGAAAGTTGAATCTTGTTCTCTTATCTTCGAAACGGCATCTCAGACGCCGAATCACTAGTAGCCCGAGATAGGGGCAATGGCGCATAAGGTGCAAAACTATTTTTCCAACCTTCGCAGTGTGTTTTCCGCTTTCATTTTGTCCCTTCGTTTCATCCACCAAGTATGTGCTTCTTTTGCTATTTAAGGATTATATGGTTTTGAGAGCTAGTTCATTGGGTATATGCATGTCGCGTTTAGTTCACATTTGAAATGGTTTTCCACCCTTTAAGAACAGCCTTAGTTAGAAACCAAAAGGTTGATGGTTTGATTTGTATGTTCCGGTGAGTCCGCGGACGCTGACGAACGGTTTGACTTCTACATTGTTCGCTACCAACCGTTATGAGTGTTCAAGTTCGTTGTTGTTTCATGCTTTGATGTCTGATTTGATGAAATTCATTTGAAAGCATGCTTAGTTTGACTTACAGCTGGTACTTTACCGCAGGCCACCCTTGTTTTGACTATACTTGAATTGAAATCGAAATGCTTGTAACGGTGTTTGTTCTGACATGCTAGAACCATACCGGTTGTATGTTAACTCAAGAGAGTGGAGGTACCTCTCCCGTTTCATTGTTGATTAAGTCGATTGAGCGTAGTCTCGCCGACTCATTTACCAAGCGGTAGATGTAAAATTAATGGCGGAGCGGGTGCCGCCTATCCCAATTTGTAACGATATTGCTATTTTGACGAGCGGGTCAGTGTATAAGTAGACGGCAGTGCGGATTGTTAATAGTGGTTGACGGAGTGTCAACGCTCACCTGAAGTCCCACTCAAGACGCAAAATGATGAGCGCGTAAGCTGTATCCTTTCTAGTGAATACTGAAAATCACCAGATGTTTTTCTCCTATTTTTTCCCTGTTCTGCAAAGTATGTTATTGCTTTAACCCGCTTGTGCATGAATTTTGGCTCATCGTTTGCTTCACCCCATAAGCTTTGTTTTTCTTAACAGCCCCAAGGGTGACCTAAATCGAGATTCTTAGTTTTTGTGGATTTTTTCTTGTATGTTGGAAGATAATGGATGCCTTAGATGGTTTTAGTATTTTAGAGTTGTTCCAACGTCCCTTGATGACTTTTAGAGGTTGTAATTTATAAGAATTTGTCGGTTTCACTATGGTTTTATGGTTATATCGCTTGAGTCCCGGGCGAGTTGGGGCAAGGGTCCAACCCCTTTGGTTTGCCTGGGAAGTACTGTCACGCTTTGGTAATGGTTTAGGTTTGAGATCTGTTGGAACCCTTAGGAAATTTACTTGAGTAACGAAAGTGCTTAAGATTCAACCGTGGGTTTATGGTTGTATTGCAGGTATGGTAATAGTGGGACTTAAACCGGGCTACGCTGGGTACCGTGGCTAATGGCTAGGCTAATGGTCGTAGCACCGTTAGCCACCGCCACCAGTGTTGGCGAGGGCTCTGCCTCGACAATATCACCACAGATCACCCCGTCGCCCCGGTGGGGAGACGCTTATCCCAATGAGTTAGTTTTGTCTATGACATGAACGCCGCCAGCTATTGAATCAAAACAGAGCCAGCTATGAAAGAGGGTTATGCGAGTACGGCCAAGGATTAAACCATGGAGCTGGAGGATGGAAGTGTTTATGAACGGCTAGAGCTGACGCCACACTCAAGACGCAGGTGAGGTTCAACCAGTTGACTAGGTGGTCAACGGCTCAATGCCAAAGGGGATCTCAAGCAGAACAATGCGCCATTCATTGGAGGAGGTGAAGCTGGCTGAGTTAGAGGGAGGTGCCGCTAGGGATGAGGGTTCGCACATGAGTGTCCCTTCCGGGAGGGGAGCCGGCTGAGGAGGAAGCCGGCGGGACCCTCCCAAGAGGAGCCGATTGAGGAAGTTAGCCCATTAAGGATCCTCCAAGAGGAATCAAGGAGGAAGAGCCAAAGGAGGAGGCTCGGGACTAGTGGTCGGCTGAAAGCTAGATTAGGAGTGCAAACCTTGGACTTTGGTTGGCCTGTGGTTTAAGTCAAGCAGGCTCCAGAAGCACTGCATGACCGATCAGATTTTTGGCACAAGTGCAGCTGTATTGAACATACCCCATGACTTTTACCCACTTGCAACCTTGACTATGTGAATATGCCCCTATTGTGTTAATATATGTTCGCTCTCGCTATTTGAACCGGTGCTATGATTGAATGTTATTTGGAAACAATTTTCTTTTAATTCTTTTTCATGATGCATTTAGACATTGGGAGGACTATGGAAACCTGGTCGAGGTCGAGGCCAGGTTTGGTGATCAAGCATGGACAGCCTCAACCCTGAGAGAGCACGGTCTCTGAGGTAGGGACCGGAAGGGATCAAGGTGGAGATGACGACGGCTACGCCATCAATAGATGACCAATATTCCCTGCTGCCTAGCTAATGTCCAGCTTGTAGGCCCCGAATCGTGGAGAAGATAGAGCCCGAGTGTTTTCTTAAGTTTATGTCACGCTGAAGCGAGGTCGGAGCATAGCGAGGGTTGATTCGAGACACCATATTTGTCATTCCCAACTATACCGAGGGAGAGACGGTGAGCAGCCCAGCCACCTTCACTGAAGTAGATCGTGGTGGAATGTCATTAGGGCTAAATGGGAGAGAGAACGTATCCTATGGACTTGGACTAATTTTAAAAGTGGAATTTGATGTGAAGTTTTGCCTCCTATGATCCGTGCAAGCTAGAATATGATTTCATTAGATTGGAGTGTGAACAATGAAAAAATAATACGAGACCTACCACGAAACTCCAAGTTTGCACGAGTTAGTGCCACGATCGTAAGGATTAGACGATCCGTGGGCTTAATGGGTTAGAATTCAAGAGGCTCTAGCCACGCCCAAATTAATACTTTTATTGAGGCCTTAGAAAAGGCCTAAAGGGTGGAAAGTGCTAGGGTTTGCGAGCTTTTCATGCTAAGAAAAGAAATGCCCGAAAAGTGAGCGTGTATGTCGGCGGATAGAAATCGGCTCATCCCCGCAAAGTCGGGAGAGGTGAGTATTACTGGTTACCTAGGGTCTTACAAGAGGAGCTACTAGTGGGCTGGTCGCATCAACCACAACACAAGGAGGTTCCGTCTACCTCGCAGGGCGTGGATATTGTGGACCAAACCACCACGAAGATGATTGTCAGAGGAAAGCCGGAAAATGCTTAAGCCGGTGGGAGTACCGAAAGCATCAAATTGCCAACCCGTCCAAATTCTGCCAAGCTGGCAGGAGGTGGCGTCGTCCGCCGTTGTGGTCCAATTCACTCAAACAATCATCAAGTGGTAGACCGCTCGAGGTGCCCGCTATGGATCAGGTTCGAACCACCTCGAGGTTATCGGAGTAACGATTCCCATATTTCACCGCTTAGCAAAAGTTTTAATCAATCCCGGCAACCCATTCTTTGTGAATCCTACTTTCATGAAGGAGCGTAGATGTAAAATCAATTCCACATGATCTAGAGGTTAGTACGCCACCTGGAAACCAGAAACTATTATCTAGCTCGGCTTATAGAAGTTGTGATATTTGATTGGTGAACTAAAATTGCTAGTGGACTTGATGAGTCCTGGAAATCAAGGGCTGTGATGTTATCTTTGGGATGGATTGTTAGCCTGCTATCATGCCCAACTTGGATTGTAAGACAAAGTGGTGTGAATGTACCGGAGCCAACTTTAAAATTAGATATAGCTTACAATTTTATTTCAGAACTGAAGCTAGAAATTGTTGACATAATAAAGGGTTCTTAGCCTTTCCATCAATAACACCGGGATAAGTAAAGTTGGAAGATGTACCTAGTGAGAGAATTTCCTGATGTATTCTCAAGAATTGAAATCTTTACCACCAAAGGGAGATAGCTTTTAAGATTGAGGACTGCAGACAACGCCAAAGTTTCTAAGTCGCCATAGGATGGCTCCAAATGAGTTGAGAGAATTGAAACTTCAATTACAGGATTTGCTGGAACGGGTTTCATTAAAGAGAGCCATTCAACTTTGGGTGCACCGTGTTGTTTGTTAAAAGATGGAAGCCTAAGATTGTGTATAGACTATCGAGGATTGAATGAAGTTAAGAACAAATACCCCTACCACATCGATGAGCTTGACTGGCCATGTGGTGAGGGTACTCTGTTGGATCTAAGATGTGGTTACTATCAATTGAGGATTCGGCGAAGGGACATACCCAAGACAGCCTTTAATTCGGTATGGGCATTTTGAGTTCGCTGTGATGCCATTTGCTGACAAACCCGCCGCTGCTCATGGATTTGATGCATCGAAGTTTTCAAGCCTTACCTGGATCAATTTGTAAGGTGTTTATCGATGACATTCATTTTCTAAAACTCGAGAGGATCATGAACGACCTTGAGGATAGTGCTACAAACCCCAAGAGAACATCGACCGTATGCCAAATTCAGTAAGTGTGAATTTTGGCTGGAGGAGGTGGCATTTCTCATATAATCTCTAAAGATTGGGACGACCCAACTATGTGGAAGCTGTGTGGAAGCAACCCGAATCCAAAATCAGTTTAGTTTTAGCTGGTTATTACCGCCGGTTCATTAAAGATTTCTCCAAGATGACCATGACCGAAGCTGACCAAGAAGCATAAAGTAAGTTCATATGGGATGCTAAGTGTGAAAGAAGTTTTCGTAGAATTGAAGAGAGACCGAGGCACTGCATTTCTACCAATGGAAGCGATGGGTAATGCGGGTATTTACGGATGCATCAGGAAGTTGGTTATTGTTTGATGCAAAATGAGCTGGTTGAGGCCTACGCTCATGGAAGTTGGAAACCCTCACGAGCAAAATTATCCCACCCATGATATGGAGTTAGTCAGAGGTATTTCACGTAAGTGGAGACATTACTTATATGGGTAACATTTGAGGCCACCACCATAAGAGCCTTAAATATCTATTTCCTTAAAGAATTGAATTTGAGACAAACGTAGATGGAGTTTTGAGGACTATGATTGCACCATTAAGTACCACCCGGAAAGCACCTAGTGGTGCGATGCATTGAGCCGAAGGCATAAGTAGCTGGCGATGGTGAAGGAATGGCACATGTTGTATGAGATTAGTGTTTGGAATCCCCATCTACAATCCAACAAAGTTGCGGGAAACATTGTATTAAGATCCCACCCCACAAGATTAAAGAGGTGCAAAGAAGGCTCCGGGTACAACGTTGGAAAGGTCCAAAAAAAGAGCTTCCATTTTAATGCTTCACGTTCAGTTGGGAGGAGCTCACCGGTGCTATCGAATAGTGGTACCAAAGGATGAGGGAACTCAAAAGGAAATATTAGAGGAAGCTCATCGATCAAGTATGGTACACCGGGGAAATAAGATGTACCAATTTGAAAAGTCTATCTTGGTGGGAAGGCATGAAGAAGGAAATAGCCCAATTTGTTCGGACATGCACAGTACGCCTGAGAAGGTTAAGCGAGAACATCGAAAACCCTGGATTGTGCAACCATTGGAGATACCCGTGTGGAAATGGGAGGATATTACCATGGATTGTGTATTGGGACTGCCAAAGACGCAAAGGGTCATGTGTGATTTGGGTTATTGTGGATCCGTCGACTAAGTTCCGCACATTTTCTACCCATAAGCATGAAATACTCGATGGAGAAATTGGCTAAATGCAGCTGTATATGGATGAAGTCCTTAGGTTGCCGGTATTCCTGTGAGCATAGTATCGGATCGAGATCCAGCGGTTTGTGTCGAGATTTTGGCAAAAGATGCGCAGGAAATATTAGGAACTAAGCTTAAATCTTAGTACTACTACCATCCTTAACCGGTGGTCAATCCGAAGGATGATTCAAACTCTTGAGGTATTACATGTTGAGGACTTGTGTTCTAGAACTTTGGGGTTGGTTGAGGTGGCCAATATTTGACCTTGGTAGAATTGCCTATAACAAGCAGTTTTCATTCATCCATACAAATGGCCCGTGCATGAAGCTCTCTATGGTCGTAAGTATGGTCGGCCACCGATTGGGATGAGGTAGAGGAGAGAAGAAAGCCTAGATCCAATCTACAATCCCTTGGATGGAAGAAGCTCGAAAATGTCAAGTTAATTCGTGAGGAGAATTTTAAGCCAAAGTCGACAAAAGGATTCTATGAACAATAGGAGGAAAGATTTGGAGTTGTAGGTAGGAGATCAAGTTTTTTAGAATTACCTTTAAAGTGACGAGCGATGGCGAAAGGAAAGAAGTTACAAATAGATATGTGGGACACCATACATCATTCTTGGCCAGTGGAGAAGGTAGCTTATAGGTTGGATTTACCACCTCGATCCCATCCATAACGTGTTCCATGTGTCGCTTCTCAAGAAGTACCCGGATCCATCTCACATACTCCAACAGGAGGATATAGAACTTGATGAAGCTTTAACATATAAGGAGAAACGGTGAAGCTTTTTAGAGAAAATCAGGAGTTGAGCAAGCAAATATCCGTTAGTGAAAGTCTTGTGGAAGAACCATGAGGTTGAGGAAGCTGATGGGAAGTGGAAGAGGATATAAGGAGAAAATACCTAACCTGCTCCTTAATTCAGTATGAATTTCAGTGACTAAATTCTTTTAAGGGGAAGGTTGTGAGGACCAGTACCGACTTTCATATTTTGTTTAAAGTTTATTATAGGCATTATTGTTTGCCAAGGTGTTTATATGCTTTGTTTTACTTTTCAAAGTGTTTTGTTTTAATAATCTTGTTTTACACGTTTAAAAACCCTAATTTGAAACCTAAAACCCTAATTTGTTTAAAACCCTAAATTTTGATAAAACCACGGGGTTGATTTTGTAAAACTACAAAACCCTAGTTTTGAAAATGAATATAAGTTTTATGTTCAACTACTAGGTGTGTTACTCCTTGATTGTATGTGTGTTAATGCATGAGTAGGCTATGATTAGGCGAAAGTGATTAAGACTTCTAGGTGAATAGTGGCCTATGTAGGTGAGATTAAGTTTTGATAGATTAGTACCTATGGACTAATTTGATAGGAAAAGAAATTATGTGGGTAAGAGTGGAAATAAATCTAAGTTGGTAGGTTTATTGGCATGATATTTTTGACAAGTTTGACTAGGTAAAAATATCTAATTGAGCTTATCTTTGGACTATTTAAAGCTTGAGTTCCAGCCAAAGCAAAGGAAAAAAAAAAAAGAGGGAGAAAGGGGAAGAGAAGAAAAAAGAAGGAGAAAAAAAAGAGGAAAAAGGAAGAAAAAGCTTGGAGATTTTGCAACTCTCAACCATTTGATTTTGTTTTGGAGCTAGTAGGTGGAGCTTGGACTTGGAAACTTGGGGTTTCACCAAGAACATCATCTAGAAAGGTTTATTGTATTTTCTACAAGCTTGAATTTGGATGAAGTTTATGAATTGTGGGGTTTTGTGATTCCCATGGCTTGGTTCATGCTTATTTTTAGCTTATGGAATGATTCTATGGATTAGATTGGTTGATTTTGATGTATTTATGCCTAGCCATGATTTGGAGTTAGGGTTAGGGTTTGTTTTAAGTGCTAAGTGCTAATGGTAGGAATTAATGTTGGTTTGTTGATTTAAATGATTGTGTGGGCTCTTGGATTCCCACTTGGTTGTGTGGGCTCTTGAATTCCCACTAGTAAGCTAAGGATTTCGTTTGGTTTTAGTTTCTTGGATTGTATTGTGGTGTGTGTGTGTGCGTGTTTGGGGCAGTGTGGCATGTAAGGGCTGCATTGCATGTTTGTTATCGTAATCAGAGTCAATGGAATTTCGTGGTGCAGTTTCTGGAATTCTTGTTTGGGCGTTGAGCGGAAAACAGAATTTTACCGGCAGCAACTTTGGCTTCGTTTTTCGTGTTGATCCTTTGTGATTTAACTTTTGGCCAAAACACGAAAGTTATAGCCCTTGTTTCTAGCTTTCAAGCATCTGGAATTTCTTGATTTCGATTTGTGAACGCTGAGTTATGTCCGTTTGAAGTGAGCCTGTCGGACATTCTGACGGCAAAATTTCTGGAACTATTTCTGCGTTTTTGACCTAGACGGAGTGAATCTGGGTCGAAGTTGCCTTCATGAAAGTTGTATCTTGTTCTCTTATCTTCGAAAAGGCATCTCGTACGCTCGAATCTGACACTTGTAGCCTGAGATATGGGCAATGGCGTACAAGGTGTCAAAACTATTTTTTCCACCTTGCAATGTTTTCCGCTTTCATTTGTCCTCGGCCGCTTTCATCAACGCCTATGTATGTGCTTCTTTTGCTATTTTAAGTGATTATAAGTGGTTTTGAGAGCTTAGTTCATTGGGTATATACATGTCGCGTTAGTTCACATTTGAAATGGTTTTCTTCAATCTTAAGGCGAGGTTCCTTTAGTTAGAAACCAAAGGTTGATGGTTTGATTTTGCATGTTCCGTGTGAGTCCGTGGACGTTAATGACGAACGTGTTTGACTTCTACATTGTCTTGCTTTCAAGCTGTTGGTGAGTGTTCAAGTGCTGTTGTTTCATGCTTGGATGTCTGATTTGATGAAATTCATTTGAAAGCACTTGTTTGACTCAGTGAACAAGTGAGCGTGTCTTTACGCTCACCCTTGTTGGGACTTACTTGAATTGAAATCAGAAAATGCTTGTAATGCGTGTGCTTGTTCTTGACATGCTAGAACCAAGCGGTTGTATGTACCACACTCAAGAGGTGGGAGGTACCTCTCCTCCCGTTTGGGTCAGTTGTTGATTAAGTCGATTGGAGTAGTCGTCGACTCATTACCATAGCTGTAGCATATGTACCATTACGCTTCTATGGAGGCTGGAGGTGCTCATCCGACTTGGTTTAACGATATTGCTATTTTGACGTGGTCCGGCCCGATCGGGGTATAAGTAGGCGACTGAGTAAAGTGATTGCCTACGGTCTGTGAGATAGTGGTTGTGAAAGTGTCAATGTTTCAAGAAGTCCCACCGGTTGAAGACAAATGATGGGCGACAAGTTGTATCCTTTTCTAGTGAATATTTTATACCGCATACATATGTTTTTCCTATTTTTTCCTGTTATTGTTACATTAAAGTGTATTTATTGCTTTAACACGCGTACATGAATTCTTGGCCTCCCAGAGCTTTACTCACCCATAAATTTTGTTTTCCATGCAGGTCGGGAAGGGGTGCAGGAAATCGAGGATTCTAGTTTTTGTGGATTTTCTTTTCCTTTTGTATAAGTTGGAAGATAATGGATGCCTTAGATGGTTTGTAGTATTTTAGAGTTGTTCCAACGTAACCTTGATGACTTTTAGGTTGTAATTTATAAGAATTTGTCGGTTTCTTTTTACACTATGGTTTTATGGTTTATATCGTTTGAGTCTGGCGGGGATTGGGAAGCGAGGAGAGTCCATGCAACCCGGTTTGCCTTTGGGGAAAGAGTGGGCTATCCAACTTCAATGACTTGAATCAGCTGTGTAAAGTGTAGAATCCTCGTCTAATGAAAATTCAATTCTTAAGCGGTCAAGATATCAGGAGTGATCTAGTGTATGCATGTCCTGCTTTCGAAAGAGTGCATCCTGACATCTTTCATCTCAAAATTCTTAGTCGATCTCTTGGTTTCATGTCATAAATCTATATCATTGCTGGCAAGCAAAATATCATTGACATATAATATCAAAAATATACTTACTCCACTTTGAGAACTTATGGTATATACAGTCATCAACAGTTAATTTCAAAACCAAGTGAGATGATCCTTGATAAAATATATGAAATACCGTAATGAAATTCTTGCTTAATAGCATAGATGGATTTTTAAATTGCAAACCATATTCTTTAGATCTGGATACAAGGTTTTCTAGTTGCACCATGTATAAATCATCTATCAATGTTATCACTTTGAAACGCCGTCTTCACGCATCCATCGAGGGTGTAACTTCAGGTTGAAATGCACCACTAGTGCCATTATAGTTTTAAAAGAGTCCTTCTAAGAAACTGGAGAGAAAGTATCTTTATAGTCGATGCTTTCCTTTTGTGCTGAAACCTTTAGCGACAAGGCGAGTTTTATACCTTTCCATTGCGCTTTCAAATTTCTCTTAGTTTTAATATCCATTTATAATGGGTTTTACTCAGCAATGGGACATGATCCGGACATCATTGTCTTTCATAGATTTCATCTCTTCATTCATGGCATCCGATGCGACTTTTGAAAATTTAAAATTTTCATGACTTATGTGATTGATTGGGTCATTTTCCATCACTCAATGTCATCCTCATGTTCTTGGAGAAGAACAATATGTCATCTGGATTGCAGTTCTCCTTTCTCTTGTGGATTTCCTTGGTGGCAATTCTTGGGGTGATAGGTTTGTTCTTCTAGAATGGGAGATTCTCTAATATTGTTTTGACCTATTGTGTCATTAACAAGGTCAGGAATAGGATCTAAACAATGCCAATAACACGTGGGAATATTAACATATCCCTCTTCCAAGACAAGGTTCCACACAACTCTATCTCCTCCCCCCCAGACTCTCATCCCACTCAAAGATCGAGCATTTCCGTCCTCGAAAATTGGTTTAGGCTGTGGGATCATAAAATTTGCCAACCCTGAATTTTTCAGAATATCAATAAAATAACAACTAATCATTCTTGAATCCAATTTCTTTTCTTTTCATTTGGCCTATAAGGCCTTGCCTCAATTGGACAACCCCAAATATGTAATTGCTTCAAACTAGGTTTCTTACCAAGCTAAAACTAATAAGAGGTTTCGATAGTTGGATTAGTTGGAACTACATTGGAATATATACTGCAATTATAAGTGCTTCCCCAGGCGACACTTTGGTAAGGTGGAATGACTAATCATACTAGCAATGTAAATCTCCCCATATCTTTAAGCGTTCTACTTCATCTTTCAACAACACCATTCATGGTGGGTGAATCTGGTATACTGTGGGACGATACCTACATTTCTCTAGGTACTAAGTAAAAGTCCATGGACGTTGTTCACCTGAACCATCATATCTACCATAGTATTTACCACCACAAGCTGATCTAACGCTTTTGATTCTTTTGTTGAGTTGATTCTTAACTTCAGGTTTAAAATTTTTGAACACATCTAGAGATTGTGATTTTTCATAAATGAGATATATGTAGTCATATCTTGAGAAATCGTCTATGAACGTTATAAACTATTGTTAACCATTCCAAACAGATATAGGAAATGGCCCATAAATATATGTATGTGTAAGTTCTAAGACATGGAAACCCTATTGGTTTCAAATGTCCTCATATTAGTTGTTTCCCACTATATAGTTAATATAATCACCAAAATTTGTAAAATTTACGGGTCAAGAATTTCATTTGATACAAGGCATTCTCATTTTGGATATGACCCAATTTCTTGTGCCATAATATAGTTCCGCCGTTGGTTAATTTTCTTTATACCTACGGTACTTAATTATGGCAATGATTCATTATTAGGCAATTGTATCAACTAAATAGATGATTACAATATGATAAAACAGAACCAATCAATTTTGAATCATGAAACAATCTAAATTTTTATTTCCAAATGAACAAATATAACCCATTTATCAAAATAGAGAAATTAAATTCCGTACAGAAGTAATAATAAATGTTCATTAGATCAAATAAAATCCGTCTTTAACAATAATCTAAAACTCAATTGTCTCAACTTGGGCTGTTTGCCATGTATATAGATATATCTTTTTTCACTTTATCATTGCAAACTTTGACAGCTTCAGGACAGCACCACTGCTGTAGACGTGCCAGGTTATTACACGGGTCCATCCACCATGTGTGAATTGCAGTTAAATTAATATCAAAACAAACCAAATTAGAAGCATACATTTTTTAGCACGCAAGCGTGATAATTTGTATAATGCTTCTTCTTATAGTTAGCTCAATGAAGACACCTATTCTCTTCCGATTTAGTCGGTTTCTTTTGGTTGTTTCTTTGAGGTGCTATACCTGATTCCTTATCCCTTTTCCTTTAAATCCCTTGCCTTTATTGGTGATTGGTAGAGATGTAGTACTATCACATGCGATCTTGTAACCTTTTCTCTTCCTCCACATAGTGTGAGATGAGGTCATTCAGAAACCAAGTCTCTTTCTGATAGTTGTAACTCACCTTAAACTGGCTAAATTGTATGGAAAGAGATATCAAAATCAGATGCAATAATAATTCCTCAGAGATTGTTATATCAATTGCACCTAATTTAGAAGCAAGATGAGACATCTTTAGGATGTACTCCCTGATATTACCTTTACCACTATATCTCATTAAAATTAGGTGTGTCAAGAGCGTACTTATTTCAATCTTTTCATTCTTGACAAACATCTTTTCAATGTTCTAAAGGAACACCTTAGCGGTAGTTATCGTTTTAGACATTGTTTCTCTAAATGCTTCCGGAATGACCTTTTTCATGATCATCAAACACAAGCAATTTGACATCTCGCACCTTTCCTTTTCTCACTTTTCATCAGAGGTACTCTTATCTATAAGAGATGGAGGAGAATCAACTCTTAACGCAAGGTCAAGATCCATGACTCCTAGTGCTATTACGAGATTTTCTTTCCAAGACTTGAAGTTTGTGCCATTCAACATAGGAATAGTATTAATTCTGGTAGTGATACTGCAGAATTATTCATAACTAAACAGAAAGCAACAAATAATTAAAACAATCTCATGTAATTCAAAATAATAATAAATTCAAATAAAGGTAATCGCATCTCAAGATATCGATATTCCATTAATATTTTGTCTTTGGACAATATTAACTTCTAAGTGATATCTTGATCGCATTAATAAACGATAATAAGCACATGTCAAAAAAATAAATTTTTCTTTAGACCAATTTATAATTCACATGTAAAATCTAAATAATCATCATGTGTTTATTACTACAAGTGCATGTATAATTTCATCAAATATTAACCAAATTATAAATACACAACTAGTAATATTTTAAGACAAATTAATTTCTAAAAGAGAGGTCACTTTGGTGACATGTTGTTTCAATTAATTCATCCCAAAATATATATACAAATACACCAATATTTGAATTTAAAATTACACAAATTTTTGAATAAAGTCAACTTTGGTCAAATTGGTCAAACAAATCAATTGGTCCAACTTGGTCAAACTTGGTCAAACTAGTCAACTCTAGTCAACAGTCAAATTCGGTCAACCTAATCAGCACAAGTTAAACCAGTTAAATTTGGTCAAATCTTACAATTGGGTCAAAATTTATTGGATCAAAGATCCATATCCATAATTTTAACCCAATAGTTGATCATTTAAGTCCAAATCCTTGTTAAAATCCATAAATGTCTTATAAGACCATATGTTTGGTAGGCCAACCTTTTGAATTTTATGAGATTTAAAAAACTCAAATTAGGAAAACCTAATTTCCTTAACATAAATATACCAAATTTCATAAAATTTTAACTTCATGAAACAACGGCAGCGCAAAGTAAATTAGGTCCGAAAGTCCAATAAAGAACAAATAATGTATGACTAGAGGTAATCCAACCCATTTATGTTCTCGGACTTCCGGACGGACTATCGGTCGAACCGGTCGAACCGAGGGACGGCCCGGGCAGCCGTCGAGCCGGGTTAAAAAAATGGGAGTATTAGACTTCGGTCAAACCCAAAAATCGGGATTTGACCGTGAATCGGTGGCGGGTAAACCCGGTTTCCTGTATTTTTTTGCCTTTTTTTGGGTTAAACCATTGTTTGACCAATTGACCGAAACTTTCTAATTCACATTTCGATTTCACTTTGCACTTGTCCCTCGACCTCACATCTCATCGAGGCTCCAACCAAGCGAACTTCAACCCTAGCTCCCCAGGCCTCCACACCAATGAGCGATGCGTCTATGTAGGTGGACCTTAATCCATCGCCGAGTTGTCTTTGCTTCAAGCTGTAACTAGGCTTCGGTCCGCCCGACACTTGAAGCTCCAATTGCTACAGCTACTTCAAAACTCCACAACCTCCCATACAGCACTTCTCCACTTGTATCTGCGCCTTCATCATGGGATTATTTGGTAACAAGTGAGTTGTCCTGAAGGACTTCGTGGGATCATAATCGGGTTCAAATTAAAGGTAACTTTGTCATTTTTTTAATCTTGGCGGTTGAACATTGATATAGAACCTTTTAGCTCTTGAAGCTCATTGTGTAGCATTTGATTTTGAAGATTGCATAATACTTTTGAGCTGCGTTTTACAGCTCTAACATTCATTCAGGTTAATTGTAAGCCATTAGGTCAATTCATGATGTGTCACTTCAAATGACCAAAATATAAACCTGAAAGTAGAGAGAAGTGTTTTTGGTGTCACTTTAAATTAAATTCCTCTAAGTAGCTTTGGTGTTTTCGTTTCTTGCTTGATTATTTGAAGCAAACGAGTTCTGAATATTGGCGTTAGATCGGGTTAAACATAATACCAAGTGACTAGGGAAAGGATAAATAACACAAACTAAAGGCATACTGCAGTCATAAGTTGGAATGTAAATATTTGGTATATGTGCTCTTTCTTATTCCATCCCAAAGATTTTGATTAGGATGGCCTCAAGTTCCTTCCCTATTTCTTGACTCTGCCAATGTTTGTAGGCGGTTTAACTTGGGCTCTCTTGGTGAGTGTGGTAATCATTGAGGTCAAATTAGAACTTTAGAATACTTATTTTTGAATTCTAATTTCTAGTTGATATGTTTTACATCAATCTGAATGTATGGAAATTAGTCTTTAAGTTAGAAGCTGTATCTATGAATAAAGAAAGGCCGAAGATCATCCATGCTTTTAGGAAGGGAATAAGTGAACCACTAAATGAAATATGAGATTTTTTTTGACTAAAAGTTGTGAATGATTACATTACAACTTCATCTCCGACCAAGGATGTCGGGTGGTTCTATTTGTTATGTTAATTGGTGCAGAAGAAGTAGATGCAGTACTGACATGTATTGTTCTAGAATAGTAGCTAATTGATGTTTATTTAAGAGTAGATAATATAGATCAACTCTGTGTCTTTTATCATTTTAGTTTTAGATTGTTGAATATGAGTTCCACCATCTCAAAAATAATATTACTGGTAATAGTTGTTGTTGTTAGTGTGATGAGATGAGGTCAAAGTCCATGTGTTGTTCTCATTCATTTTAATTAACTTGTGAGTTCTTTTTTATTTCCAATTCCAAGATGTAGTACACACCTGCCTTTTCTAGAAGCCTGGATTACTCTGTTTGGTGAGAGTTGAAAAAAAAGTGAGAGTTTGAGAAAATGGTTACCAAGGCATCAAGGTGATAAGAAGATTGCTTTAGAAAGCTTACGGATGAGGACACGCAGCTGGCAAAAGCTTGGGATTAGGCCACTTCTCTTATGGGCTTGTGGTCTTGTCTATTTATGATAATGGATCTGTTTTTTAGTCTGAGGTGCTTGTCTTGGGAATCTTATATTTTGAAATTAGTTTCTTGGGACTTGATTGTGATTTCTTGATGTTTTGTGAAGTTGGCGTATCTCATGACTTTTCATGTTTAAATATACGGACCACAGCTTAAGTTTTTTTTTTGGCTCGTCTTTGTTTAAAAAAAAGGAATAAATGATAATCAAGTTGAAACTGGCACTTCAACATTTCTTCCTTTTTTTTTTTTTTTGGGAAAAAGTAGTGTGGATATCCTTTATTTTCATCCTTGTATTTTTAGAAAGGATCAAGAGCTTATAAATATATTTCACCTATGTTTCAATGTTCTTTCTAATATAGGAACATGGAAGGTACTGAATCACAATCCACACCAACAAATGAAGAATCAGCATCAAAGTCCAGTTAAAGTCATAGACAAAAAACGATATAGCTTGGAGACACATTATAGGGACAAGATTCAAAGGGCAAAAAATTTTAATTTGTCAATGGTGCAACAATACCTTTAGAGGTGGAGGAGTTAATCGATGAAACATCATCTTGCAAAATCCAAGGGAAATGTTGCTCCATGCAAATCGGTGATGATTCATTTGATAATGGAAAATGCATTGAAAGAAAATGATCAAAAGCAAAAGAAAAGAGGGATATTTGAAATTGAGAATCCATTTGGTCGAAGTGTAGCGGAAGATTGAAGGTGATGACATTCAAGAAATTCCTCATCAAAAGGAAAAGACAACTCAAGCTAATCGTGAGAGAAAAAAGGGAAAAAGAAAAGCAAAACATGGCATTGAATCTTATATGTGGGTAAATCTCTTGATCATTCTCAACCGAGCATCAAGTGTTGTATGCAAAATAAAGAGAGATGTCATGATACAGACATGGCTATAGCTTTGTGGTTTTATGATGCATGTATTCCAATGAATGCTTGTAATTCTCCCTATTATAAACAAGCAATTGGAAGGATAGCAAGTATGGGCCATGGGTATGAAGGACCTAGTTATCATGCCTTAAGGGTAAATTTGTTGAAAGATGCAAAAAAGCAAGTTGAATTAATTGTTGAAAATTTGTGTAGTAAATGGGCTGAAACTAGTTGCACAATTATGGGTGATGGTTGGAAGGATAATAGACAAAGAAGTTTGATCAATTTTCTAGTCTATTGTCCTAGTGGAATATCATTTATCAAATCTGTTGATGCTTCAAATTTTGAGTCTGCTGAATATTTGTGCAATATGTTTTCTGAAATTGTTGAGATTGTTGGGCCTAGTAATGTTGTTCACATGGTCACGGATAATGCAAGCAATTATAAAGCTGCTGGGTAATTGCTTTTTGAAAAATATCCTACAATTAGTTGGTCTCCTTGTGCAGCACATTGTTTGAATTTAGTTTTGAAAGACATTGTAGAAATGACTCCTGTGAAAGATGTTATTACTCTTGCATCAAGAGTCACTGTCTATGTTCATAATCGGAAGTGGATTCTTAGTTGGTTAAGAAAAAGGCCTAGTTGGAAATTGTTAGATCCTAAACTTGCGGTTTGGTACTAATTTTATTGCTTTGAAGAGTCTTCATGATTTGAAACAACATTTGGAGGCTTTAGTGACTTAAGTGTATTCAGAGAGTTGAAAATGAAAAACTAAAGAAGTCAAACAAATTGTTCTGGATGACAAGTTTTGGAACAATTGCTTGATTATTGTGAGAATTATGGGCCAAATTATGCGCTTGTTGTGTATTTGTGATTCGGATGAAAAACCTTCATTGTGTTATGTATATGAAGGTATGTGGAGAGTTATTAATGGCATTAAAGAATTGTTCAGGAATAAAAAAAAAAGTATTATGGCCCATACATTGATATAATTGATAGGAGATGGGATAAGATGTTGAAAAAAGACCTTCATTACTGCTTTGGTTGAATCCGACCTTACAATATGATAGGGATAGCTTGTCACACCTGAAATTATGAAAAGTGTTTTAGAAGTCATGCGAGAAGTTGGATGGGCTTCAGTATATGATGGATGAATATCAATGTTCGATCAAGAGTGAAATTTTTGGTTTCAATTTGCTCAAAATACTTACAAAACTACGTCCAGGTATGCCTACTTCAATCTCACGATTATTATGTTAATTGATAAGAATTAATTTTGCTATTTTTCTTTAAAAATGGTACTAACTTTATCTTATTAATATAGATGAGTGGTGGAAATTATTTGGCAATGATGCTCCACATTTACAAAAATTGGCAATTAAACTCTTGAGTCAAACTTCTTCTTCCGGATGTGAATGTAATTGGAGTGTATTTGAGCATCCATACCAAAGAGAAATAGACTTGAGCATCAAGGTTGAATGATCTTGTTTATATTCATTACAATTTATGTTTGAAGAATAGGTATGGAAATACTAATATAGATGCTTACTTTCTTTTATAAATTTATTACTTTTTAAATTTTTTACTTCTTGTTGATTCCCTTTTTTTTTTTTTTATTGTAGGCTTTCATATAAAAAGAGATCCTTTGATCCAGTGGATTATGAAGCCATTGATAAAGTTGAATTTTGGGTAGTTGATGAGGAAGAAGAAGGAGAGCTTGACTATGATGAGTTAGAAGAAATGATTGAAGAAGAATTGCCCAAAACTAGTGAAGATGGACCCTCTCAATCCATTAAAATTATATTTGTTCACTTAACTTTATATAAGTTTTTCATAGTTGTTGTTTGAATCTTCTTATGTATGAGTATTTAAATTGTTTTAGGTAAGAAAGACAAAATATTGCAACTTGATGATGAGAGGATGATATTGATTTGGAAAGTTATGAAATGGAGACAAGGAAGATGATGAAGATGAAGATTGGCTTAAGTAGTTCTAAAATGTGTGATTTTAAAGTATTATCAAAAACTTGTTGCATTATTTGGATTTATATTTGTGATGATGATTAAACATGTAAAATTTTTTATTTTGTAAAGTTTGTAAGTTTGGATTAATTTGGTGAATTGTTTGGTGAATTCAACATGGATGGAGCTTTGGATTATTGGTTATATCTTGTAAATTTGATAGGTAGAAAAAATGAATAGATTATATATATATATATATGACGTAATTATGGCGTCATCAGTTCAAACCGTTGAACCCATAGACTAACCACGACTTTGGCCGAGAATTAGGTCCCGATCAGTCTGAAAACATTGATTTATATTGGCTCACCCAAAGCCAACCCATTAATAATTTACCCAATCAACCCATTAATTTTAAATGGGTATAAATGGGTACCCATTTATACCATTTAATTGAAATGGTAATGGGTTGATTGACTCACCCATTTAACCCATTTAAAACAAATGCACATTTTATTCAAAATTTTAGTGAGTGATAAGGAGATTTGAATTGCTTACCAATATAATAACAATAAAATGTCATTATTATTGTCAAACACCATCACAAAAAATCTTTAAAAAAATAAATAATTTCAAACAAATCATAAATGGATAATTGGGTATACCCATTTAATTTATAAATGGGTATAAATGGGTGGATAGTTGGATACTTACCATTTAAATAAATGGGTATAAATGGGTTGATTCAATTATACCCATTACAATTATAACTTACCCAAATATACCCAAATCACCCATTTGACACCTATATGTATGATTGCGAATAGATAATGCCAAATTGCTATTTGCTTAAAACTTAATGCATGTGAAAAGCCATGGCGGGGACGAATTATCAATGACCCGAATAAATCGCAATTTTCTTTGAATATTGATGATTGTTCC